>JALIZH010027505.1:0-96759 GCA_030522465.1 Rhipicephalus appendiculatus
CGACTCTTGACAGGGCTTCCCAACGTAGTGCACTACATCGACGATGTCCTCGTCGCAACATTGACGTGGGGCGAGCACCTGCAGACGCTCCAACGTCTGTTTGATAAGATTAGGGGCGCAGGTCTGAAAGTAAAGCCACAAAAATGCGAGATCGGAGCAACCACCATCACTTTCCTAGGCCATCGTCTAGGCGAAGGAAAGATTCAGCCGAACGAAGAGACGATTGAAAAAATGCCCCCACCTCCCCGAAGGGAATCGTGAGGAAATGCGAATGCATTTCGCGCGCACTTCACTCCATTTATATATGGTGGTTGTGGTTCGAAGAAGGAAAAGGCGCCTAATTTCTGCAGCCCGGTCGGGAGCACGGCGAAGCGCCTGTTTTTTTTGCTTTTGTTCTGTTTTTTTCTTCTTTTTTTTATTTCTTTTTTATTTTTTTTGTTCTTTTTCCCTTTTTTTCTTTTTTTTATTTTTTTTTCATATATAGCTCCGCCGAGGTCCCGCGATGCGAGCGCCCTCACGCGCTTGAAATGCATTCGCATTTAAAACTGGGGATGTGTAAAGCACGCAGCGATGGAGCGGTGTTTCCTACTGGAACATGCCAATCGCTGCTAATGTGCTATGAGAGAGAGACGACTCCGACTGGACACAGAGACTCGCAGTCAGCTTTTAGTTAACGCGCACGCTGCGCATTTTTATTGTTCAACAACGCACAGGAGAAATTTCCCACCGGCACCACCTTGGAGGTCAAGATCCATTGCCATATATACGGGGTGGCCAGTGAACGGTTGTGCAGCGCGAGCAGTCGGTTTTTTCAACCAAGAAACTCGCTAGCGGACGCTGCCTGTGTCGGCGTCGCGAGGCGAGAGAGGGGGGGGGGGGGGCGTAGGAGAGGAAAGAGAGGGGGCGCACATGCGCAGTGGGAGTGTGGACGCTGCGGGCAGAGATGCCTAGAGAAGAGGGGGGGGAGCGTAGGAGAGGAGAGAGAGGGGGGACGCGCATGCGCAATGGGAGTGTGGACGCCGCGGGCAGTTATGCCTAGAGGAGAGAGGGGGGGAGCGTAGCAGGGGGAGAGAGGAGGGGAGGCGCATGCGCAGTGAGGGTGTGGTTGCCGCGGGGAGGGATGCCTAGAGGAGAGAGAGGAGGTTTTTTATTTTTATTTTTTTAAAGGGTTTGCGCATGCGCAGTAAGGGTGGTCACGCCGCCCACCACCGGATTAAGCTTCGCCATAAGATGCTTCACATCTAACACTGGCCGGCGCTTACCTCCTCAACCTATCCACCTCCTCCTCCTCCGCGGACAACGCTGGACAACGCCGGACAACGCCGGACAACGCCGGATGCCTGACATAGCCCGACTATGAAATGCATTCGCATTTAAAAAATCCTTCAAGCACCTAAGCCTCAGACAAAGAAACAAGTGCGTTCGTTCCTCGGTCTAGCGGGCTATTATCGAGACTGTTCCACGATACGCTGAGAAGGCGCAGCCTCTGGTTGACATGCTCAAGAAGGGAGAAGCCAATCGAGTGACATGGACTCCTGAAAGAGAAGCGGCCTTCGTAGACCTCAAACATGCGATGTGCACTAAGCCCGTCATAAGAGCGCCAGAACTTAAGAAGGAATTTGTACTTCGTACAGATGCATCTGACACGGGACTTGGCACCGTGCTAATGCAGGAACATGAGGGGGGTCTTGCATCCAATCTCTTATGCTAGCAGGCAATTGGCTCCCCGTGAAACCCGCTACTCTGCGATTGAACGCGAATGCCTGGCTCTGGTATGGGCGGTGGAAAAAATTTCATATTTCCCTTTATGGGACCGCCTTTGTGATACAAACTGATCACCAGCCTTTGTTGTACCTGACGCGCAAGCAAAGCATTTAAATAGCAGAGTTCTGCGATGGAGCCTTACCCTTCAGGAGTATTCTTTTCGTGTTGAGTACATAAAAGGCTCAGAGAATGTTGGGGCAGATTATTTGAGTAGGACTTAACCCCTATCCCATAGTACCATTAGTTGGGCAGCTGTTGTTATCATCACTATTGGCAACGTTTTTTTTTTTCTAAAAAAAACTTCTCTTGGGGAGGGGGCTTTCTGTGATGAGTATTGGACTCTGACTTGGACTGTGACTGTTGGACTTTGAGTGTTGTGCTATCTATATCGGTGAGACGTCGAAACCGAAACCACACGAAGTGCATCGGGGTGAAGAAAAAGAAGAGCACCCAAAGGAAATGCTGTGGACGGGAGAAGGCGGAGAAGAAAGAGGAAGACGAGGTGGCTGGGCTTTGGAACGTGGAAGGAGAGACGTGCGTGGCTGTCTGTTCGAGGCGGTTCAAGGCAGTTGGGTTCCGGACCCGAGCCAGCAGACTCGATGGCAACCTCTTCGACCGGCAAGGACGACGCCTGCTGTACCACGTGGCTGTGGTAACGGTCTCCAAGGTGCACTTGGCAAGCTTTGCAGTGACCTGTTGACCGAGACTCCACGTAGCACCTGCCCTCTCCTCGCGGCTGCCCTACCGAAGCCGACATCACCGACGTCTCACCGCAGCATCAGCACAACTCCCCGACGTCTACGACTGCCGAACTGTGAGACGGACTTTTGTTAATTCACAGAACATTACCTTCTCTAGTTTAATCTAAACTCTTCTATACTCTTTTTGTATAGACACCGTTTCTTCTTTTTTTTCCTTTCTTCATTGTACGTTCTTTCCTTAATTTATTTTTAGAAATAATGAAGGACTGTTTTTTCACCACACGGTTTCGTTGACTTTGCCACTGAAGCAAATATTTCAGTGACAGTATTTAACGTTCGAACCTAACACACGACAGATATACACCAAACTTGGTACTGAGTGACGTGATTGTATGACGAGCATAAATGACAAGTGGTAATATCGAAATCATGACATGTCATGTGCAACATTACTTGCATGTCACGCTCATGACCCTCTCGTGGTCGTTTCGCTAGCTTGATATACACCAACATTTTAAAGCGAAAGCCTTTATTGTCTCATACCGATCGTCCGTCCGTCCGTCCGTCCGTCCCCCCAGCCGTGCCATGGCACGGTGCCAGGTAGGTGCCGGGGCGCGCAAACGGACGCCGGTCGCGTTGGACTCTACAGCACTCGCGCTTTGCTTGCATAGCGTCGCTGCGCCCGGCGTCTCTAATGATGCAAGGAGGGAGACGCGTGCATCACGTTCCATTCTGACCGACCCCGTCTCGGTGAGCACAGGCGTTCGAAGAACGCAGTTTGGAATTGACAAAGAGTCCATCAATTTTAACGCTGGGTCGCGGATAGCGTGTGCACGATGCGCAAAGCGCGAGAATATGAACGCCTGCAAAACGGAGGCAGATTGGTCTCGCGTCTCGCTGCGATTCGAGGTAAAAAATTAAGCGAACATAAGTGGCAGGTGGTAACATGAAAATCTTGGCATGCATGTCATCTACAATGCCATTTACATGCCACGATCATGGTGCACTTGCGTCCAGTTCGCTAGCTTGATATACACCAAAATTTGTATTACGCGACGTGACTGTATGATGAACACAAATGACAGGTCCTAAGATGTAAATAATGATATGAATGTTATATGCAGCATGATTTGCTTCTTGCTGGTTGCTTCGCATTACATCGATTCCCACAGTGCGTGGGATCTGCCGGCTTTTCTTCAATGAGTTCTGGCACGCTTCAGGTTGCTCCGATACGCACTATTTTTCAACATCATCCCAGGGGCGCCCAAGGTGAATCGCACCTGTCGAGGACGCAGTTTAAGCGGTCATAAGGTGACCGCATCAGTAATAAGTATGCTCGCTTGCGCCTTTTCCACATTTCAGTTGTTAGGCTCTGTCAGTGACAAGCCTTACTTTGAGCTACAAGTGCATTCGGGAGCCCCGAGGCGAAAGCGTGTAGTGGCAGCGAGAGGTTGCGACTTCTCAGCAAGAAATTGGACGGGATCGAATGTTGGAACTCGTTGGTATTGCTCTCAAGCTGTCTTTGTGGCCTAATGCTCTACCAAATGAGCCTGTGGTAGCGAGATGATTTAGGTGGTTCGTCGGTGATCATGATGCACAGGAGGTCGCGATCACTGATAAACTTCGGAGGGCTGACGTATGAGAAGTGCGACAATCACAGTTTATGTTGGGACGCACTTGCGAGCCCCGCGGGTCTGCCACCTTAGGTAAGCTGGAGAACGGGTGGTCCACTGAATTAAACACTGCTTCCGGAGGCGGTAGTTCCTTTAGGGACTTTTCTTTTCGTTGGTTAAAGCTTTCCGTTACCTTCGGGAGCGACTGTTGCAGATTTTTGATGTACCTATCTTCCAATCCGAGTATCGAGACGAGAAGCTTGGAAGACTCACGTGAGTACTCCTGCGGAATCATGGACACGTCTTCTGCTCTGATATGCACACTTTCAAAGAGAGGCACGAAGTCCAAATAATTGACCTGCGCCAAGTTGTCCTCCATATCGTAGAGATCGTCATCGAAGGAACTATTACACTTCCTGTGTTCCCTCTTGACTGTGTAGTCAAAACGCACTCGAACTCGCTTTTGCACTTGATGGCGAGCACGTGATTTCCTGCGCGCACCTTGCTTTGCTTCCGGCAGTGCCTGTGCTCTGCGGTCATTGATTTGCGGCTGTAGCACTCCTTGCCGTCCCTGGAACCGATGCTAATGGGACGCCGGGCGTTCTTGACGTGCTTGATGGCGATGTACTTGGCGCGAAGAATCACGGATACGCGATCCTAGTCGTGGGGGTCGCACTAGAAGTAGCCGGTCTGGGACAGGTTGCGCAAGTTCGGTGTCCCCACAATGCCACCCCCGATGACGACGACGCGCGCGCACAAGACGAGCGTCGACATGCTCGACTGCCATCACCCTCTTCCTAATTCCTCCGCCATCGATGGCATGGTCAGCTCGATGACGATTGTTTTGCTTGGAAATGCTTTGCTCCAATACGATAGGTGGTGGTTGCCCTCTAAGGTTCGTGAATGTGCTTCAGCAATCCCGATGGCATCAAGACGCCACATCGAAGATACATCTATGGCCTTTGCCGAAGAATTGCTGCTCGAGGCGAACAATGCGCTAGACGGGTACTGAATGTCAGACGAGAAGGGTCCTTGTAACATCCATCCAAACGTTGGTTCTACCGCAGTTAGGGTCTCGTTTATGGGGTCAGTATTGCCGGTGGTCACCTTCCAATATGCGTCAGATCCTATGAGCACGATGATGTCGCCTTGTTGCCACGTATCTACTTGACATGCGTCAGCTACATGATATTCTTTTTCGTGGAGCGCCTGCAAGATACGGTGCTCTAGCGGTGTATTCGTTACGGAGCATATCTCTGGAATTATCAATGCTTCTATCTGCACTGCAGCATCGTTAAATTGGCTGCGCAGCCACACGGACACACGCTCAGTGCGTAGTCGCTTCCGCGATTTGGAGCTTCCAAATGTGAAGAGGGAAAGCTCTTCTCTTCCAACGACGGAACACTGAAGTACTCTGGCCGCGTCTGCACGAATATAAATAACTACGCTGGCTGCCGCTGTCTAAGAGCACTCGAACGAGAACTCGTTGGTTTTCTCACTCTGCCCATATACCGCCTGTTTGCAACAATATACCCGCGCATCGGACGTGCGTGCATCGGACGTGCTGCTTTGGATGGTTGTCACGGTGCGATGCCTTGGCGAAGAGGGTCTTTCGAATGCGACAGGTTAAGCAGCAGGCACTGGGCCTTGGAGGACTGATCTCCAAAGGTCGCACAGAATAGTTAGGTGGCGGCGACGGACGGTACGACACGTAAGACTGATGGATTTTTTACACACCCTTGCAATGTCATTTCGTGTACCGCAGCGGAAACAGCAGTTGTTATTCAGTCGCTTTTTGTGCGCTGAAAGATCGCCAATGCAGGGTATTATGCTATGGTCTTGGCTCTTGCAAAGTGGGCACACTTGGTTGATCGACATGGTTGAACTGGTAAGAGCTGCAACCAATGGAAAGTGTTCCGCGCCGTCCGTGCTTTCTGTCGCCACGGTGTCTACACTTTCATATGATCGACGACGCGGTTGCAGGCGACCTTCCTCCCGGAGTTCCACTTGGATGCGAAGAAAGATTAAAAGATCCTTCGCTCGACGTGGTCTGTCTTCCGAAATCTCCATCCGACTAGTTGCGCGGTGATCTTCTTTTGTCCTTTGTCGGTACACGATAGCCAGATCATCTGGCAAACAGCGCATAATAACACGATTCAGCACCATGATATACTGATGGGGCCTTCTAATGCGCTCACTCGAAACTGTACGTTGTCGTGGAGTGTACCAAGCTTGGCAACATCTGACGAGCTCTTCACGGAAAAACAACGCCAAAACATGATCCATGTGTTCTTTAATGAGAAGATCTCGCCATCTGAACCGAGCCATAAACGTTTTGATTGCGAGGTCGTAATTCTGATCGGCTAACTGGATTACATCGGTGGACCGCTTCGCGCTGCCGGTAAAGTACGTGGGCGTATATTTAAACATTTCGATGCTTGGTAACACGTTGTTCTGACGGATCGTTGCGTCGTAATGATCTCAAAAGGCCTGCCATTCACGCAGGTTACCGTCGAAGGTAGGTATCTCTAGTCTGGGGAGTACAACCGATCGTTGACACTGCTCTCTCGCCTGGTCCGGAGCATTGCCGGAATTCGGGAGCTCGAAGTTGCTCAATGCCGACCCAGAACCTTCAGCATGCGTCCTGGTAGCCTGCTGCCGGTCTAGCAACCCGTACTTGGCGAGCGCGATTGCGTAGCTTATCTTGTCGCTATAGTCCTGCTCCGTTTCGACTTCGCGGTAACGATTATCTTCACCTGTTACCAGAAGAATTGCGTCGTGGAGTCTCGTCAATGCAGACTCCTTGTCTTTGAGGTAGTCAAGGTGCACGTGAACTTCCCAGAGGTCGGGATCCGTCTGCTGTAGTCGACCCTCTAGCTGCGTTATGGCTCGCGTGACACCAGCCCTGAGTACACCACGCTTCTTGCGCAGCTGGTCCGAGTTCGCGATGGCCGGGACGTGAATATGTCTCTGGAGGGGCAGTCCCGGGTTTCGCGGCACCAAATATGTTGCGAACTGACTTGTTCACCAGACGTAAAAGAGCGACGTCTGTTTGTTACCAATACTGAATGCGAACTGCCCCGACCACGTGCGCGTGCACCCGTGCCCTCGATGCAGCCTCCGTCTCATTTTCTTCGATGAGGTCTGCCACGGTCCACGTTGTAACCCATACGCACTATTTTTCAACAGTGATGATGATAATGATGATGATATATGGATTTTAATCGCGCGCGGTCCAGGCTTCGTCAAAGAGCGCCAAGAAATTTAACTTTCAATGGAACGTTAGAGATTTCATGGTAGATGATGTATAGCTGTATAGTGGCCTAAAAACAAATCGCAAAGCATTGCGTAAAATACTTATATCAAATAAAATTATGGCTATGATTTATGGAATGTGCTAGGTACAGATGGATTCCTTTTAAAGGGGGTGATGGACTAAAGCACAGGTATGTAAGCGAGCACCATTGCCTCATCGAAGCCCTTGCACACAAGGGTGGAGAAGCTTGTGCTATACGAATGTTAAACTCGTAACAGTAGCCTCACGAGCGAGGCAGTGCTACGAGGTTCTAGGACTGATAACTTGCAAGGAACGGGTGTCATTGAGGAAACTTAAAAGGGACTGTGTGTTATAGACAGGTTTTGTGTCAAGAAACAGTGCTGGGTGTAGTGGTATGCGCTGATGGTATGCCATAGGAAAATGCCTCGATCTGCCGACACTCCAGAAGAACGTGGAGGGCGGTCAGTCTTTCACCGCAGTTACCACATACAAGAGGTTCAATGCCAGTTCCCTATCGGAAAACCCAGTGGCACTGTCCCAGCGCCATACCTGATTATGGGACCAGTGTGGCGCTGGATACTGGGACACTGGCACGCTGCACGGGGCACACTGGACGCTTGCGCGCTGCACACTGGGACACGCGTTATGGGCCAAAATCGGGCTTCTAAATTGTTTTTAAAATTTTGGTTATGTCCACATCGTAATTAAGGCTGAAACACGAGCACTGAGACAAAAAATATAAAAAAATAAATAAATAAAATAACGAGCGCGCAGGATTCGAACCTGCTACCTTGACGAACTACTCACTCTGGGCCTGACACGCTACCCGCTACGCCACACTCGAAAGACAGGCATGGGGTTATTTTTTTCTTCATGTTATAGCTAATTCCGGTATCCAATAGCAATGTTTTCTCGCTTAGAAACGCAGATTTTCGTCTCTTCGTGCTCGCGCCAGCCTGACAGGAGATTGTTTGTTTGTTTGTTATGGGCTGCCTTGGATCAGAACGTCTACCTGGCACGTTTTGCACCAAAACTTGCGAGCGTAATCGCATATGTGTTGCGGCAATCGCACTGTCTCGCTAAGCGGTTAGTCATACCTCCGTAGCAAACATCGTGCATCTGAACTGCTCACTGAACACTGTACTTTTCGTCACCCGTTTGAACATATTTTCTGTCCCCTTGTTTACGTTCCGCGTACTAGATCTGCAGTAGTTCACTCTAGCCGAAACGAGCATTAGGCTTAGGGCCGCACTTCGAGAGCCACGGTCGCTGTGACGATCGTGGATATATATTCCATTACAAAGAGTCTAAGAACGGCTAAAATGTACTTTCGATCATAACTGACCCAAGCGAGGTCATATTTGCACCTTCGATTACACAAATCAGAAGCTAAAAACGCCGAGATTAGGCGTTGCAGCGGCTAACTGCTGCCGGTGACGTGCGGCTTTCTGCGGTACGAGCGGGAACGACTGACTGCTAGAGCAGGTTGATCTTGATTATCAGACTAATACTACTGCCATATTGTGTTGCGAATGATGAGTTCTTTCGATGTGGTTTATAAACTACATTGACGACACTCAAGCACACTTCAAGGAAAGCGCACGCGCACTCGCGCGCTATACAGATGATTGTTTTAGCCTACACGCACATCCGTCGCCTAACTGAAACTAAAGCTATATATCTGTAGCACACCTGACAGAACATTTTGAAAATATTCGGTAAATTTTACACTCGATATCTCGCGATCCAATATAAAGTCTTATAGAAAGTCTATCAAGCGCGCCCAGTTTCTTCCAATGTGCCGCCGGTGTTCCCAGTGTGCGGCCAGACACTGTACAACGTGACCAGTGCCTCCCAGCGCGCTGTAAGACACTGGGCGACGCTGCACAGTGTGTCTCAGTGCGTTTCAGCGCACTGGGACACATTGTACAGCGTTTCCAGTGTCACCCAGCGCGCTGAAACGCACTGGGAGACACTGGAAACGCTGTATTTTCGATAGGGTTAGCAAAAAAATATGGGTACCGAATGTGTGCCCTATCCTCAGCCTGCATATAAGGACGTGAATTGGTCGTGATTTTGTCGCTGGTGTAGATGTGCCTAGCTGAGGTTTAATAAGACGTAGTTTATTGGATGTTTCAGTGTCTCACGAATTTTTCCTGGGGTGTCTCAGTTGTTTTCTGATGAAAGGTCTGAGGTCAATAGCAGGAATAGCTGTGGTGGGATCGCAAGGTTTTGGAGCAGTCGATTTAGCGATTTCGTCAGCCAGGATATTACCCTGAATACCTCTGTGGCCGGGCACCCAGCATATCGTGACATGCTGGTCACCCCTGTACAGTGCACAAAGGAATAAATAAAGCTCATGTAGTACAGGGTTCTAGTGTTTCCTGAATGACATTAATGATCTTACAACACTTAGGCATTCTGTAAATATAACTGCCCTCCGGAGCTTTGTTTTCATAATATGCTGCACAGCCGACATTACTGCTTAGACTTCTGTGGTGAAAATGCTTGTTTCTCGATCAAATACATGAAATTCTAAAAACGATGGTCCCACGACTTCATAAGAAGCACCGGCATGTGACCTTGATGCATCCGTGTAAAATTCCGGGCAGGAGCACTTAGTCTGAAGTTCTAATAAGTATGCTCGAATATGGATGTCTGGGGCCTGCTTTGTTACTTCAACAAATGATGTGCCACAATCCACAATCTGCCACTGCCAGGGCGGCGGTGATGTTTTTGGAGCCATTGGTTGGTATTGGAAAAGTGGTATACCCATTTCCTGGCTGAGTTTTTTCACACCAAGTGAGACATATTCTCTTAATGAAGGTCTATTTTGAAAGAGAGTTGCACGTGAGGTGTCACTAACGGTCGAGTAGCAAGGATGCTCACTGTTTGAATTTACTTTTAGAAAATAGATAAAGCTAGTGCACTAGCTCTGCAAGTGCAGTGACCATACATTGAACTCTACGTAAAGGCTCGGTACAGGACTGGTCATGAATGCACCGTGGAAATACTGATACCCAAGTGATGTACAGGATCCAAGATCTTCAGGGCACTTTGTGTAACAGAGTCGTATACGACCGCACCGTAGTCTAGGCGTGTTTGTACGAGGCTCCTGTGCAGGTTTAATGTTGTGTGCGACAAGATTTTCATAATGTTTATCGTTTTGAGGCATTTGCCTTTAAGGTATTTAATGTTATTTAATGTGCGAAATGAATGTCAACTTTGTATCAAGAATAATTCCTAGGAACGTATGTTCTGTGCTTACAGTACAAGCTGTCTGTGCAGTTCGATATTAGGGACAGGGACAAGTCCTCGTTTTCTTGAAAATAAGACACATTGGCTTTTAAGCGGATTCAGGTTGTTGTCCCTGTTTTAAAGGAAGGCAAGGACCCCTCTTCAGTTATTAGCTACCGTCCAATAGCCATTACAAGCGGGTTGTGTAAGGTGTTCGAGAAAATGATGACCTCCCTCCACGAGGACGGCAGGTACCCGGTAGCCCAGATAGTGTTATACAGGGCAAGTAAAACGATTTCTGTGTCATCGTGAATGTGCTTGAGGATATCATACATAATTCTGTCTGGTCCCGCATTTGTGTCTGGCATGAGTTCAAGGCCGCCCTAAGCTCGGCAATATTAAATGGAGTGTTGTATTGTACGTTTGTCCTAGACTTACACTTAAGCGTTTTGCGTTCTGTCAATTATTTATATTAAATGCGAAGCATTTCTTAGCGAACTTCGGCGACCTTGAGCGTATCTATCTAGCTATCTATCTATCTAGCTATCTATCTAGCCGCCTACGACTTTGTGCTCTCCCGCCCGTATCGTTAATGGGATTCATATCCAATTTTGTATGGCATAACATGACTCTATGAGGAACGTAAATGGCTGGTCATATCATGAAAATCATGACTGACTTGTCATGAAAAGTATGGCTCGCGGCCGTTTCGTTAGCTTGAGATACACCAAATTTGGTATTGAGTGACATGACTGTATGACGAACATAAATGACAAGTTGTAATATGGAAATCATGATTTGTAATGAGCGACATGAATTGCATTCCACGCTCATGGCGCGCTCGCGGCCGTTTCCTTAGATTGATATACACCAAATTTGGTATTGAGTGACATGACTGTATGACGAACGTAAATGACAAGTGGTAATATGGAAATCATGACATGTCATGAGCGACATGACTTGCATTCCACGCTCATGGCGCGCTCGCGGCCGTTTCGTTAGCTTGATATGCACCAAATTTGGTATTGAGTGACATCACTGTATAACGAACATAAGTGGCATAAGTAACATGAAAATCTTCGCATGCGTGTCATCTACAACCCCATTTACATGCCACGCTCATGGTGCGCTTGCGTCCAGTTCGCTAGCTTGATATACACCAAAACTGGTATTGCGCGACGTGACTGTATGACGAACATAAATGACAGGTCCTAACATGTCAAACATGAGATGCAAGTTATGTAAAGCAGCATTTTCTCCTTCCTGGCTGCTTCGCTTTACATCGATTCTCACAGTGCGTGGGATGTGCCGGCTTTTTTAAAGAAAGATTTTGAGTAGTGCGCGGAACTAGAGACCCGCTGAAAGTGCCCGCTAAGGGTGCTGGTCTGGTCCTCCAGTGTGTCTCCTTGACTCACCAAAGGCAAGGGGAGGACCTTGCTGTCGCTTAAGACTTCTGAGGCCACTCCAAACTTTCCTTTCTTGGGTGTAGGAGCTAATGCCGGAAATGAATTTGACCCAACTGTCTCTCCTTGCCTGACTCCTGTTCGCCTACCCAGTGATTTCACTTTTTTTAAGTTCGACGAGGTTTTCTGCATTTGGATATCGGCGTAAGGTACCCAAGGCTTTATTTTGTTTCTTACGCACACCCCCACAGTCCTCTTTCCACCAGGGAACACGTCTTAGACACAAGCAACCATTTGCTTGCGGGATACACTTTTCAGCAGCATCAAGAATAAAAGCAATGAAAAATGCCCCTGTGCCATCGATGTTATGATTAGTTATAAAATCACGAGATAAAAGCGTTGATTCTTTAAATTTGTCCCAGTCAGCAGATGCTATTTTCCATTTGGGAATATGAGGGGCATAGTCATGTGTAGTCAAGCTTAGCGTAGCAGGAAAGTGGTCGCCACCGTACGGACTCTTGACGACATTCAATTTTAACTCGGTGAAAATAGAAGGAGAGCCAAACGCCAAGTCTATCGAGGAATATGCGTTATGATGAACGTTGTAATAGGTAGGCTGTTTTTGATTAAATAGGCATGCTATGGAACACAGGAGAAATTGTTCTTGTAGTCGGCCTCTCGCATCGCAGCGGGTGTCCCCCCACAGAGTGTTGTGAGCATTAAAATCACCAACAACAATGTAGGGTGCCGGGAGCTGCCCAATGAGGTCATGTAAATCTGTGCGGTTATGTTTAGTTTGAGCACTCAGTGACTACTCTGTCAAACAGAATGACGCGGGCTGACACTACTTCGAGCGCCGTATGAAGACTTAGATGTTGGCAAGGCACAGATTTGTATACAATAATAGCTACACCACCGGATGAAGCATTTGCCTAATCCCGGTCCTTGCGGAACATAGCGTATTGTCGCAGAAAGTTCACTTGTGATGACTTCAGATGTGTCTCCTGGACGCACAGCACCTTGGGATCCCAAGGTGCTCGATGACGTTGTAGAACTCTTACACAAATACAATCGATTGTATTTGTGTAAGGCACCACGACGGTCTACGGCGTGGTGCCGTAGACCGTCGGCCGCCGCCGTCCGCGCGAGAGCTGTTCAAAGTGCACGGCAAGCTTTACCGGCGAGACGATCACGTGATGCGACGCAATCTCGTCCACACGTGAGATGACGAGATTTCGCGATGTGCACATCAGATGAGCTGTGAATCGATGCCATTATCAAAGCGGACCGTTTTTCTGGCGTGCAAAAGTGCGAGTTGTTCGCTGCAAGCTAAACATGCCTCTCAACGACACCGAATACGTTGTGGTGACTGTAAATGCACTCATTTTGATGTCTTCCCTGCTGCTGTGGCGCCGGCGTGCTCAAAAAGCGAGGCCGCGAGGATTCGGGGTGCGGCCAAGTTGGAGATTCTGCAATGTCGAGGGGCAAGCCAGTGCACTTTTTCCGCGACTTCGCGCCAAGGACGAGGCCTACTTCAAAGAGCAAGTGTTGTTCGTTTTGCTCCGTGGGAAACGTTAGTATGTAACGAGGCTGTTTCGCTCTATCGCACTCGCAGTTTTCTGAGGATGCCACCGAGCACCTATGACACCCTGCTGTCTTTGGTGCGGCCGTACATCGAGCGCCAGGTCACCTCTTTTCAAGAACCAATACATCTACATGATAGACTTGCTCTGACAATCAGGCAAGCTTTGTTGAAGCGTTGTGATGCTGGGAGAACACTGTTGTCAAGTGATTTTGTTGTGTTTTTAAAGCTCACTCTCTCGTTCATGACGTGTGTATGTTTACAAATGACTCAAGGATGTATAGCTGCCACTAGCGTGCACGTACGTTTTAGTTTATGCCGCGCGCTTTCCGCGACAAGCGGCATACAACGTGCGGTATTATATCGTGGCAGCGCTGGATTGCTTGCCTAGCGTTTGCTCACACACCTCAGGAATGTTGTATGTTCTCATGTGTACTGCTTGCGCAAGCGCCACGTGTAAAAGTGTGAAGAGGCAGATATACAGTTACGTAGAGCCTGCCGCGGAGTTCTTGTTTCTTTTTTGTTTCTTTCGTAGGCCGCCGAGATCTCATCGCGGCCGCTTTATTCAAGCAGTGCTAATTCTGTGAGTGATACTTGTTTGCTCATCGAAACGTCAATGTTTCTGTTAGGGGCCGTCACCACGACGCAGCATTAATAAGTGCGAGGCTCCATACTTTCAGAATCAAACATAGAAGGACTGTCGGCCGCAAAAGTTTGCGGGATCTCCAGCGCGTGGCGGAGCGACGGAAAACTGCATTGCTGCGCCGCCTACCGTGATGCGGCATAATGTCGAGGTTATTTGTCACAGCTTCCGACATTAGATCCAGCAACGGCGCATTGTCTAAAGGCGCCGTTGCCAATCGCCGAGGCCGCGGACGATAGCCTCAACACCATGCCGCGTCACGATAGGCGGCACAGCAATGCAGTTTTCCGCCGCTCAGCCACGCGCTGCAGATCCCGAAAACTTTAGCAGCCGACACTGCATTTACACTCCCATGTGTGGACAGTGCTGCTCAGTCCGATAAAAGTGCCGACTGTATTTGGCAAGACCTGGTGCTCTGAACGCGTTAATTTTACTACGACAGCATCGCCCTTGTTTGCCGTCGTGCCAGCTAGAAAATCTGTCAACGTGAGAATTTTCTGGAAAGTTACTTGTAATATGTAACTTTCCACTACACATTACAAATGGAATGTAAAAACAAACCGACAGCATGGCTGCCTAACACCGCCTTTTGATAGCACATTGCCATCTCCATGGTGTTTTAAGGTGCTCGCTGAGCGACCGTTTGCGTGTTCGATTTTGAAAAGCCATATCATGAAAACAAGTTGGCTTATTTATTCGTGCAACCAGACCTCTATGCGCAAGATGTGCGACACTCGTGTTATGAGATTTTAAGCGCACATATTAGCGAAGCCCCATGTGATGATGATGCAATGCATGTTTGTTAAAAACAAGAGTGTGAGGAAACAGTGTTTCATCTGCGGCGATGGTTACATATACATATGTGCTGTGCTGCATTCATATTTTTTTTACTCCAAGGACGGATCGCAACCATTCCAACATTGTTGCTATTGTTACATCCTAGAAATACGGTCTCTCAGGACTGCTGTTTCACTTGCGAAGTGGGCTTGTTTTCAGGTTCCTTGAAAATGGAGACACATTCCGAGGGTTGTCATTCTACTTCTTAACTGGGTGGTCAACAGCAAACATGATAGTCAGGGAAACGACAACACTGTGGCACGTTCGCAACGCTGACTGCGTGAGATTTCCACAGACAAGGGAGGAGTGGACTAAGGCAAATAAAGTTTTTTTAAATTATATACTTACATGCCAAAATGCACAAATTGTCTATGCACCACATGATCCGGTTACTTGTCGCCAAAGCACACATGATTCCCAGGATTAAGGTGAAACATTTATGCAAACTTTATGCGGTTGATTGTACCAGCCACGGTGGTCTAGTGTTTATGATGCTCGACTTCTGACCCGAAGGGCGTGGGATTGATTCCTGGACGCGACGGCCGCCTTTTCGATGTAGGCGACAATGCTCGAGGCTCGTGTACGTAGGTTCAGGGGGACATTACAAAACACCAGGTGGTCTAAATATCAGGAGCACTCCACTACGGCGTTTCTCACTATTATTTGGTGGTTTTGGTACGCTAAACCGAAACAATTATATTCTTCCGTTGATTGAGAGAGTACGAAACCGTCAAAGAGACGTCTGTGTAAACAGTAAATTTGAATGTCATGCACAGAAAGTAGACACGTCACAGCAAGTAGCAGCTACACTAGGTACCATCTAGACGTGTTTACTCCGAAACGAGAAATGATCATTGTAGGGAGGTAACGGTTGCTCAGCTAATTAGTTTGCCTGTCATACTTTATATTGAATAAAATGTTTTTGTGCAATGACTGTAGTGCCACTGGGCATGTTCAAACATAAAGCCTTCCCTTTGAAATGTGAAGTTCCAACCAAGTGATGCACAGTAACGACACTGTCCAATTCCTATGTGCACTGATGCCACGGGCTGTGGTTAACAATAGCTACAAGTCTTGAACAATTCAGTTGACAGACAAAATGTTAAAGAAGTATACTTTCGCACCTAGTTTGAGATACCGATTCGCTTTGCTGCAAAGTACAGGTAATAGAACTATTTTGTTCTGTTTGATGTGGACGTAGAAGCATGTAGATTTTTAAGCTGTGAGTGCACCTTAAGAGTCAAGGAAGTTGAGTGTGCACTTGTACGTTCATGCTGAAGAACGACTGAAGGCATTGCAATAATTGATTTGTCATTCCACAATACCTAACGCAGGTTCAAGCGATATGAGCAGCTGCTTACCTAATAGCTGCGAAAAGTAGCTTAGGTTCCAGGTTTTTTTCTTTCTGCACTGAGCAAGTGACGTTGTGCAATGGTGCAGCTCTGGCTGCAGGTGTGGCGAGGTGCCCATTATATCTGCTTTTGCCATTCCGTTTCAGATTGCTGAAGAAATGCAAGATAAATAGAACTTTCCTAATTGCATAGGCAGTATCGACGGCAAACACATTCACATCGAATGCCCTGAAAAATCAGGGTCTCGAAACATGAACTACAAGAACACATTCAGCGTAGTCGTAATGGCTGCCTGCGATGCGAACTGTGGAAAGCTTTCATTCTACTTTATGGCA
Source organism: Rhipicephalus appendiculatus (assembly GCA_030522465.1). Taxonomy (NCBI): domain Eukaryota; kingdom Metazoa; phylum Arthropoda; class Arachnida; order Ixodida; family Ixodidae; genus Rhipicephalus; species Rhipicephalus appendiculatus. The sequence goes on from JALIZH010027505.1 coordinate 16,745, forward strand.
GGAGGTGCTAGTTTAGTTGGCTACATATGCGTTCAATGAAGCATATGTGATGCATGTTAAAGGTTGGAGTTTATGCGCTTGAACAAAGATGCCTCACGAATTGATAATAATAATATTATCTGGGGTTTAACGTCCCAAAACCACGATATGATTATGAGAGACGCCGCAGTGGAGGTCTTCGGAAATTTTTGACCATCTGGTGTTCTTTAACGTGCACTGACATCGCACAGTACACGGGCCTCTACCATTTCGCCTCCATCGAAATGCGACCGCCGCGGCCGGGTTCGAAACCGCGACCTTCGGGTCAGCAGCCGAGCACCGTAGCCACTGTTCCACCAAGGCGGATCGCTCACGATTTGAGGTGACATAAAAGCACAGGTGTAAATTATGTATTTTCTACTAAATGTTGCAGCACAGTTATGCGAAATGTGAGACACTTCGTGATGAGAGTAAGACCAGCACAGTTTACATATTGTGGAATACAAAAATTACTGTGAAACACTGCAAGCGTTCTGTGTTGATAAACATTACAAAAAAAACATTTCACTTATGTCATCTTCTCGCAATGCCGGTTACACTGTTGCTTGCAACGAGAACACACTTGGTGTGCCAGAAAAAACTTTTTAAAAAAGTAAGGACAAGCGCCACTGCTCCTTCGAACTCTTCGAACTTGCCATGGCTAATTGCTTTGACAGCATAGATTCTTATGCAGTCTGGCAGAGGCTAAGGCCCGAAAGCAACATGTCACGGTTGAATACATTTTGGTCTGGGTGGATCAAAAAGTTTCATTAACGTGAATAAAGCGTGCCAAGATGGGGCATTGCAACGCAACACACAGACGCAGCACTTTGCCTGCATGCTTCATTAATTGTCCCTTCTTGGTGCACTGTTGTCATGCTCGGTATGCAGCAAATGGCCCACATACAACCAGTGTTGCAGTTAAGTTTCATGAACAATCAATAAGGCAGCGTGCATGTTTTAAAGATACATTAAAATCTCAGATGTCATGCTTACTCACTTGTGATGGGATTTAGGTATGAAAAAAGTCACAGTTTCACCGCAAGGGTGAAGCAATTAATGCGATAGCAAAAAATTGTAATGTTATACGAAGTGAGGCTGGCAGCTAACTCTTTTTGGATCCGATCTCACGCAACTCTACAAAACGCTTGTTTAAGAGAATTGTCTTCGCGTTGAAAGCGCAGCACGTAGAAGGGTACGCCGGCCCGGCCGCCGAGAAGGGGAGATGAGAAGGGGAGATGAAGCGCGCGCCCGCGCCCGCGCTCGTAAAATCGAACGTCGCCCCCCCCAACCCCCCCCCGCCCGCTGTCGGCCGCCGAGAAGGGGAGATAACGCGCGCGCCCCCGCTCCTAAAATCGAAGGTCGCTCGAGGGACCCCCCCCCCCTCGCGTCTTTTCACGCTCACGAACGACGGGCGGGCCCGGTTATATATATACATATACGGCAAATGACGCCGACGCGGACGCCGACGCCGACGGCGAAAACCAGCCACGAGTGTCCATATAATTGCTATAGCAATAATATACAATGAGACTTTGATGTTATGGTGTTGTGGAGTAACTGTGTGAGTATGGAACGCATAACGAAGTTCTGTGACAGTAATTCATCAGTGCAAACCTATTAGCTTTGTTTAGTGTGAGTTCAGTGAAGGTTCGTGTGTAATGGGAAACTTGGAAACAATGTGGTTATTAGTTTCATTGTTTTGCCACTGATAGTTCTCAATTTATTACTCAAGGTGTACTGAACTAATATTGCACGGTGGCTTGTTGGTGCTCCATATCTGGAAATGTATAGCGCATCCAAGAAAGATGAAACAAATCGAGAGACACATAAAACACAGTGCTAACTTTCAATAATGCAGTTCATTCAGAGGACCCACGGTACTTATAGCCTACATCAGATGCGTTACGATGCACGTGCTCAAAGGAAACAATGCTACATGTAATGCCTATCAGCATGTCACACTTAAATATTCTAATTCTTTAGGTGATAATGAGATAGATGGGTTACTGATGCACAAGCTACCAAACTTTGCGATGAATCGCTCTTCCATTATTAGCCGCGGCATTTCGTTAACCAGCCTCTGTTTAATCAAAGAAATATCACTGGGAGGAACAGTAACGAAATTACATAGCTAATAATGGAAGTGCCATTCATCGCCAAGTTTGGCAGCTCGTGCATCAGTAACCCATCTATTTAAATACATTGTCACCTAAAGATATAGAATATTTAAGTGTGACATGATGATATACATTACATGTAGCATTGTTTCTTATGAGCACGTGCCTTGTTATGCATCTGATGTAGGCTGAAGGTTAGTGTTGTGTATGTGTGTTATGTGTCTGCTGTTTTGTCCGGTCTTTCTTGGATGCGCTATATGTTTCATACTACGCGTACATCGGAGTAAATCCTGCAGTACTGCCTGTTTCTTTTAGGTTCACCTATGTTGATCTGCCTCACTACGGCGGCGAAGGGGTCGCTGGCATCTCCCTGAGGTCGGAGTTGCCAGCTTTACTCAGTGAACGCAGGCATGGAATTCCACCGCCCGCTAATGTTGGATCTGCAGGACTGATACCCTACTTAATGGTTGGCGATGAGGCATTTCCACTGAAGCTGTGTCTCATGAGACGTTATTCGAAACGAGGCAAGTTATGTTTTGGCTACCTTATTCGTACAAGCCCCATTATATAGTTGCATATTTTTTTCACCCACACTATAAAGCGCAACATATCATTGTGATCTGTAAAATCTGTACAGCTCAAAGGGTCCATGTATAAATGTGCACGTTTCGTTTTTTCGCATCACATTTTCATGATGCTCGCCCTTTCGACCTCTGTGTAGAGATTCTGTATACCCTATGATATTTCATCATGAGGCTCGTTACTGCCATCTAGCTATATTTTAGCCAGCAGATAAGCTTAGATCAATATATTGTAACGTCAGTGCGTGAGTGTGCGGAGCGCCTTCTGAGAGGAAAGTCATCACCGAGCAGGTTCAAGACATGTTGAAGAAGGGCGTCATACAAGAATCGTGTAGTCCCTGGGCGGCTCCTGTCTCGTCAGAGAGAAGGGCAATTCATGGAGATTCTGTGTGGACTATCGCCGCCTAAACGCCATTACAAAAAAAAACGTCTACCCTCTGCCAAGTATAGATGACGCCGTCGACTGTCTGCACTCTGCCTCCTATTTTTCGGCTGTTGACTTGCGCTCGGGGTATTGGCAAATTCCTATGCACCCATCAGACAAGGAAAAGACAGCCTTCGTAACACCTGACGGACTTTTTGAGTTTAACGTTATGCCCTTCGCTTTGTGCAATGCTCCAGCGTCATTCGAGAGATTTATAGATACAGTACTCCGTGGACTGAAGTGGGAAATTTGCATGTGCTATTTAGATGACGTTATTATTTATTTGAAGACTTTTCAAGAGCACAACCACAGTTTATCGCTTGTGCTCGAATGCCTACGGAAAGCTGGCCTTGTTTTGAACTCTAAAAAGTGCCACTTTGGCGAACGTCAAGCCCTCGTACTAGGCTTTCTCGTTGACAGAGAAGGCATACGACCGGACCCGCAGAAGAACGCAGTGGTTCGTAACTTTGATCAACCGCGAACAGTGAAAGACCTGCGAAGTTTTCCGGGTCTTTGCTCATATTTCCGTCGATATATTAAGAATTTTGCACAATTGGCTTCGCCACTGACGTCCCTTCTCCATAAAGACGCACCATACGCGTGGGACGACAAATGTGAGGCTGCATTTCAACAACTGAAATGTTTGCTGACCTCAGGACCTATTCTGAAGCATTTCGATCTTGAAGGTTCCACTGAGTTGCATACGGATGCTAGTGGACTTGGCGTTGGCGCTATGCTCGTCCAAATCTGCAGCGGCCGCCAGCATGTCGTGGCTTACGCCAGTCGGACACTTACCAGTCGGACACTTTTTCCTGCCACGGCAAGGTGCCGTGGCAGGAAAAGATTGTAAGACGTGCAGGCACTAAGGTAAGTTACAAGAAATAATTCATCTCGGTTACCACGCAAACTGCACGTAGGTGCACTTATTGGACTGCACCCTTCAAGGTCAGAATGTCGCAGCACCCTTCTTCAAACAGAAGCAGTTTTTTAACAAATGCAAGGAACTAAGAAGAAACATTAGCACTGCTCGGCTGACAGAATGGCATTGCATTGTCCTCCCATTGGATTTAGGAAACTAAAAAGCACTGAATCCCATATATGTACGCAAGCTTGGAATTAGTATTTCGTAAACATATTAAAAAAAAGACACATAGCCCTAGTATGCACACACAGTTTCTTTATTCTAAAACTGTCCAACACTTCAATGGTGAATAAATGAAGGGAAATGAAATGAGGCAATCATTCTAAAACTGTACATTTCTCGATCGATGAATGCACGAGAGGAAAATAAAGTGAGGCGATTGCTCTAAAAACATTTAACACCTAAAGGGCTCCTGACACCAAAATCGAGAACTTGAAATGTTTGTGTTGTTTATATGTCCTGTACACGTAAACATTCTTGCCTTTTAGTAGTGGTGAACTTTGCCTCTAAGGCATTTTTATTTCGGTCTAAAGTAGGCGTGCGTGCTCCTCTGAATTGGCATCACCTCGTGATATCGCTACTAGTACGACATAGATGAAGGCCCCGTGTGATGAAGCGAGCATTGTCAACGTCGCAGAACATTCGCGGGGTGCCCACAAAACCACAACTGGCACCCGATGACAGCTATTATGACTCGCCCCTCAGTGCGTTGCAAACTGCTGTAAAGGTTGTTTTGGCTGTCTGCGCCAGGAATGCTTTTTTCGCTGAAGGGCACATGCTCTTAACTAGCTTAATTCGTTACGAAGCTTCACATCATATCATTTTTCATTGCGTGCGGGGTTGCGATTTCAGGACAGTTTCACCAACGCTTGAGCGCAGGTGATATGAGGTGCTCCCTCGCTGTGGGGTGCTACTTTCTTACAATTTTAAGTGGGCCTTTCAAATTGACGCTAAAATAAATTCGAATGAACGATGCTAGCATTAATTATACCACGCGTTAATGATACAATGCGAACACTTACAAGTCTACAAGTTCCAGTGAAAAGGTATGGCGGTATCAGGGGTCGTTTAAATGGTAGGACAAAAAGGGAAGTAACTTAGCTAGGTGAACGAGACTATAAAACATATTGTGCACACTTACAGTAGCCACTTGCCATCATGGTGCAGAGAAAAAATTTGAAATGTCCGATGGCGCAATGTTTGCATGTTTCGCTGCCAAAGATCAAAATCATTGAAAACAAAGCTTAGCTGTTCAAGGGTTTTCTTCTTCAAAAGTTGACATATCTGTCTCATAGAGTATTCCCTGTATTTTGTGAGTGGCCTCACAGCGTGTTTTTTTTTTTGGTAGCATGTGCAATTTCCATGCTACCCATTGACCCATCGCTGTGCATTCATCAGGTGCAGGTTTATCGGCTTTCATGTACTGACCCTGCAGGCTTTGTAGTGTGCGAGAACATTTTCCCAGCACATTGGTGATGGTGTTTTCAAACTGCCCAGGAGCCTTTGTTTTGGTTCTGAAACGTACGACAAATATTTTCAGAAAGTTGTAACCAGTATGTGTATTACACTTCGTTTCAGGATATGTGATCCAAGTACCGGGGAGGCTGTGCTGCAGGCAGTGCCCTCTTCATAGGCCTTGATGGAAAGAGCAACAACCACAAACACAGTTCTTATAAATAGCACATACCTTGCATACCTTGAAGTGGCTGTCCCCTCTGCTAGGGTTGATACTGTCGCTGTCGAAGCTGTGCTGCAAATTGAGTTTAGTGCACGATTGCTGCACATTGTATGTACTAGAATAATATTATGTGATCACTTTTTACCTGTCAGAGGGAGAAAGAAAAAAAGAGAGGCAAAAGGGTTAACCAAAGAGATGTTCATTTCGCTAACCTGAACAGGGGAAGGAGATTGGAAGAAAAGAGACAAAAAAGGGGACAGCTCGTAGGTGTAGAAGCTTGTGATCTTTATTTTAGGAAAGCTATAAAGCTTACCCGACGGTGTTCTCAATGGTGACTGCTGGCGACCGAAGTGCTTCCTCTTTTTCAATGAAGGCACTGCACAGCCACGAGAAAAATGCAGTAACTGGCAGCTTCTTTAAGTTGAGTGTACTGTATGGTATGGCATGGAAAAACTTTATTTTGGTCCGTCGGGGCGTGTACTAGCACGTAGCAGGCCGCTCCCACGTCGGGACAGATAGGCCTAGCCCATAGCTGTTCTTTTCAAATCCGGACTGCGTAGCGCAGCATTCCACTTGGACGATGTAACGTCCTCATGAACTGTACTTATCAAGTTCGCACCAGTGGCGAGAGTAGCAGCACGTCCCTCAGACAATATGAAGAATACCCTGCATAATTTACGTTCGCAACTAAGTCTAGCGTGCCTAACTGCGACGATGTGTCATCATCATCTCTGTTACAAATAGGAACACGCAAAATATCAATGCTTTGGTGAACTCCACTGAGGCAGTGTGCATTCACCAAAGAAGCTTTTCTGCAACATAGTGACGTCTTAAATCACAATATTTTCAGCCCAGATGTTGCAGTATCTGATATTTAAGGTTGAAGGGAGTTGGGAAGTTACAGTATTAGGCCAGAAATAGGTGCAATAAGTACTACCTGATGTCCCTGTCTGAACATGCAGCAGCCACGTCACTGACGTGCCTGCAATAGAACGAGAAATGTCAGCACGAGAAAAACTGATTGCATTGTGTACACTTGCATTCCTGCGAATATCTGCTCCGCCTCGGCTGGCTCAAAACTGGGGTCCCTGCAATTACTTAAAGAATGAATTCTGGTATGCCGTTCACTCCCTAAACACCTATACTTAAAGCCTGCATGCTTACCCCTCATACTGTGTGGTGCTTGGGGCACTTCGACATGGTAAACCATGCTCTGGTCTGTAAAAAAAAAAGGCAGCTGTTAAAACTTTGCGCAATGAAAAAACTTCATCACATTAAATTTTAGGCAGACGTGCAATAAGTATTCTTGCTCGTTGACACTAAGTACCGCTCTTTTGCTGCTGGAATGTTGGTTGAAGCACTGAAAAGGAATAAAGTGCAAAATTCTTATACATTGTGAGCCTGTGCATACGGCTGCCACAAAGAGAGTGGTGCGCACTCCTGTATTTTTTTTATCGCGTATCAAGCACACTACAACGTCAGGACATACTCAAGTGTTCATAGGAAGCGCAGTCATCGACGTGTATGCGACACTTCATTGCAAGACAAAGGTTTGCAAAGAAATGTTGATTCCTGCCGCAGCAATCACAGTTGAAGGTCGTCAGTGATAAAAGATGGCCAGTCGACAAGGTTAGTAGTCACATTACTACAAACTCTATGGCTTTCATTACATGAACGCACTGATGTGTTTACTTGTAACTTTCACTGTTTGTCTCCTTCAGTATTAGTGATTTCTTTGCCTGTTAATAACAGTGCCATTCTATCCTTCATTGCGTATTGTTTTGCAATGTTCTTCCTTCTATGGTTGTCATATCGTGTCACTGTACGTAGCGTCATAATTCCAGCATTTTTTTTGTAATATACTGATTATCCTTCATTCTTCCACTTCTGTACACTTGTTCCTTCACTGCATAATTCCAATCAATGCTTTCTGAAGACTTCTGCAACTGTGCAGACTGTTTGATTGTGAGAAAGGGCCATTTAAATCTCCTCGTCCAATGTCCCTTTCTTGGGCCAGCAGGTTTTTTGAATAAACAGATACATTTATAAACAAATCAGTACGCTTGCATCATTTCCTTGCACTTTCTACGACGCGTCCCTCTTCTGTCTGACGACACACCTGCAGTTCCCTTCAACAAAAAAAATGTTCAGTGTTGGTTATCAAGCTGCTCATTGTCACGATCGCACAGCAGAGAACACGTCAGCGCCCGGGACTCTACCATTCTTTCCTTAATTTTTTTTCTTTTCAGCGCGCTCTCGCTCCGCTTCCTCGCAGAGAAAATGCGCTACAACGGGGGCACATGAGCACAACAGGTGATCGCAAAATGATTAAATGGCATGCAATAAATGTTCAGAAGGAGTGCTATATTCACTATGCGCACGCAACAGCTCGTGGCAAAGGTAAGCAACAAAGTGTGGTGACAGTGAGCGCAGTCTTGCTACCACGCATACAGCGATAAGTGCACAGCTTCCGCTATTTTTAAGTATACCACGCAAACGTCAACTGCAAGTCGCGTATCAACCCCAAGCGTGTGCGTGCGGTGCATCGTGCAGTGGCATACCGCTGTCGGCCTCGCTGATTATCACCGTGGTAAGTGCCGTCGATGCTCTCGCGAAATAGTTGAAATCTCTGGAGGTTCTTCGCTGAAACGTACTACGTACCGTGCGTTGTGATGGGCTGTGCCCCGTAGCATGCTGACCATGATTGAGAACAGAGAGCAGCTCGTTTTCTTCCCCGCGCTGCCCCCCTGCGCCGCTTCATGTGGCTCGTTCTTTTTCGACGACGATCTTTCTCCAGCGATCCCTCGCGTTCCTGAATTTCATCGTCGCTTAGTGCCCTGAGAAAGAACGCTTGCATTGTCTCAGCCTGCGTGCATGCGCTTTCGTAGCGAGAACGACGTTTGCTTCCTTACCTGTGATGCCGGATTCCACCCCGGTGATGGTCCACCAGTTCATTTTCAGCTCTGTGTCTTTGTACTCGGGTGTTTTCTTGTCATACAAGAAACTATTGTCTTACGGTTTCAAGACATTCTTCCATTGGAAACTCCATACTCAAATAAAGGCAAGAAGCGCGGAGCGTAATGCAAGCCGCTCAGCGTCCTCCGTTTCTGCTTTTCGTGTCGTCTGCTTCTCCCGCAGACGACGGCAAACGGAAAACGGAAAACGGCACGAAAATGGGTCTCAGACCTATTCTCCGAACGGCAAAGAACGGCAGACATGCACGAACGAAACAGCCCGCGCACGGCGGCCTTAGAACGGCAAACGTCAAACGGCGAGCCGCCGTGCCGCTGCCGTGAACGAGGCATTATAGGCTCCCTGCCTGAGCAGATGACCCGCTGACTGTGGACCCGGAGGCCTGCATGCTCTTTGGCAGCGGAGCAGCATGGGCTGCTTCCGCTGTAGGTGTGGATGATTGTGCGGGGGGCAGAAGTTGCTCGCCGACCACTCTGCGTTAACCGCGCAGCTGCAAAAAGCCGTTGCGGCGTCATCACCGCGCACCGCATCGGCATATGATGGTTCGACAAATGAAAACCGTTTCCGAGCTTCATTAAAGGAGATGTTTTCTTTAACATTTAGTGCTATCATATCTTTCTCTCTCGTCCACACAGGGCAAGAGCGCGAGTGCGCAGGGTGATCTCCATCGCAGTTCGAACAGTGTTGGTTAGAGGTGCCATCCTCGACTGCATGTTCTTGAGCACCACATTTTGCACATGACATTCAGCCGCGGCAGCTCTGTGACCAAACTTGTGACACTTGAAGCACCTGCGAGGATTAGGTATATAAGGTCGGACGGGCATCCTGCTTGGATATACTGATTGGATATACTCTGGTATCCTGCTTGGATATACTCTGGGAGTGTGGCAGCGCCAAAGGTGAGCACTAACTGCGTTGTGGGTAGTTCCTGGTCGTTGCGCCTTATTTTAATCATCTACACCTGGACAACGTTCTGGTCTTTAAATCTGTCAAGGAGCTCACTCTCGGTGAGATTCAGGAGGTCACTGTCGGATACCACACCACGGACTGTGTTCAAGAAACGGTGCGTCGTTACAGTTACAGGAGTGCTGTCAAAAGATGTGAGATTTGAGCTCGTCATACTGGGCCTTCTGCTTAAGTTCTAAGAGAATGTCTCCACTGGCCATTCTTGTGGCTTTGCAACCGGCTCCAATGGTGTCTGGAAGACATTTTGAAACCAGGAAAGGTGACACTGCTCTTGCTGTTATTTCTGGACATTCGTTGTGGATAATTTGGAAACTTGGAAAATTATCAATGTTCTTTGCATTAAACTGAAACCTTTCTTCGGTGCGCCCTCTTTTAGAAAGAAGGCGATTGGGGAGGTTTGGGAAAGAGCTCAAACCCATAAAAAAATTTCTTATTTTCGGTGGCGAAAGCAGCCGCCCACCATCGAGCCCAACAAGGGGACGCTACAAAAACTCGCAGCTATCACAGACGCCACCTATACGAAGCCACTATAACCCGCTGTAGCATACCCGAGGTTGGATACTGTACCCCAGGTTAACCCCCCGCCTTCAGGACAAATGGAAGGAGCTTCAAAAGAGGGGAGGACAGGAAAGATTAAAAGAGAGAGAAAGACGAAGATGTGGGGACAGAGAGAGACGGGAAAAAGGCGACTGCCGGCTTCCTCTGGGTGGGTAAGGCCAGGGATGCCATCTACTTGAAGCTGGGGCCAAAGGGGTGTGTTGCCTCTGCCTTTGGCCCCAGCTTCAAGCAGACGGCATCCCTGGCCTTACCCATCCAGAGGAAAGGTCCAAGCACCCGGCATCGCCTCAACCCCCAGTAACTCCTTTTCCGCGAACACGGCAAAGCCCCGCACGGCGAGGAATTGGAGGGGTCGACGCCTCCCCCCCCCCCCGTTGACCCAGGTCCGTGGTGACGCCACTCACCAACCGCCTGCTTGCGCAGACGCCCCTGTGGAGCTTTGATAACTGACATGGTCTTCATACGAAACAAATTTACAAAAAAGTATAGGGGGAGGGGGGCAGTCAGGACATGCCGACCGCCCCTGTGAATTTGACAGTGATAGTACATGAATTGCTTCAAAAATACGCATAGTGAAGTAATACGTGCGCAAAGCAGACCACCAAACGCCATCTTGTTTAACTCCACAATCCAAAGCCAAGGGAAACAACACGCTGCAGCGCAATGAGTCTGTTCGTTGAGAATTGATGACGCGCACGTGGTGCCTATACAGCATGTAATTGTTCTCGCAGTGTAACTAACAAAGTAATGTTGTCAACAGCAGCGCAGGCATGCCTGAGTTATAGCCGCGATGCAGCTTTGAAACTCGTACACGAAGCTGTTTTGTCTGTGCCAGCAAGCACATGACGCGAAAGCTGTCTCGTCCCGGCATGACATGAATAATGTTCCCCGATGAGTGCCGATGTCCTCACATGGCGTTTAGGAACGCCGAACGTAGAAACGGCGTAAGTTCAAAGCAGTAGCCGGCAACGGAACGATATGCCGCTTGTCGTCGGTCGCGAGGAAATCTAATAACATGGAGGCTAGTTTCCTGCAAACCTTTTTTTTTTCTTCAGCATCTCAATTACTTCAATCTGAGCAATACGCCACACAAAAATGTGCCGGTATTGTCCTTCCAATCAGCCGCGAGACGTTGATACGTACGCTCCGTGTGGGCACACGCGAAGCGAGCTTAGCCTTCAACATGGTGGTAATACGAAGGAGAGACGCTGGTTGGCAGTTGATTTTGCATAAGGTCTATAGAGTAAAGTGTAGCTCCAAAATAATGTTAAAGAGAGAAATAGAGATAAACAAATTAAGAAAGAAATAGACAGAGCGAACATCAACGAAAGGGAGAAAAATAAGTGGAGAGAAAAAAAAACAAAAAAAAACATGGCTGATCCCTCCATCCTAGGGATCGGTACAACATGAAAGTGAAAAGTTTGCTCACAGAAGTAGTGCTTATTGTGAGCTGATTATGAGAGTTTGTACAATGTCTATTGTTGTTTTACAGCTATAGCACCGTTTGATATGTATGCATACACGTCCACGCCTAGTGGCACATCTCCATGGCGACGACTATCGCACATGATCAGGATTTAACCGTTGTGGTAGTTGAACTTTTTAACCTATACCTGGACACAGCGTATCACGAATCGCGCGGAAAGATGACATCAACAAGACCCGTAACAAACACTAGTACTGTGCCCTTCAAAGCGTAATCATTTAAGGAGAGAAACGGCATGGCGTGCGCTGCCGAGTGATGCGGTAACCTACGCCTGTGTTTACACATACACTACCACACTGCGCTTCAGCAACACGGGAGGCAGAGCTTGAGCCGCGAACGCGCCCATGCGTTCCGCGTCCCGCTGGCCTCTGTCTCGCTCCACCAAGGCTCCACAATCGTCCGTCGACATAACTGCCTTTCTGCAGCGCTTACTGCACCAGTTTTATAAATCGGTGCTATCGCACTCGAAGTAGTCGGCGGCGAAACACCGTTGGTGTATGTGGAAGTTGCACTACTCCGACAAAGGCAAAGAGCGTAACAGTGACACATACCTGCGTCTAAGGAGACGCCCCGATGCTAGCGCGGCCAGTGTTTGTTGCTGCTATCAAGACGCTTTGGCCATGACCTCAGAGATTGCGCGTCGGCGCGCAACCTCGGACGCCATGCTTTAACTCCGTCGTCGACGAATTGTTCTGTATCGGTGCTAGTAAGTGTCATGCCGCATAACTTCTCTTCATCGCTCACAGACGGCGGCGGAAATGAGAAAGAAAAGTTTTTTTCGTTCTCATTTGGTGGTGTTCATTTTACAACGTCATATCCGTGACGGAAATACGTCACTAAAATTTTGGTGGACGCCAGCATAAAGCACTTTCGTGTTAAAAAAAAGAGGAAGCAAGCATCGCGTCGTCTAGCAACCAGATTCTGCTTGACCTGTCCAAGCTGTGCATGCGCAATTGCAAAACCATGCCCACCGACGGAGACATCGTGCGCAACCTCCGTTGTGTAGTGCATAGCCTGGCTGCACCCGATCGTGTCCAGAGGGTCACTGGACGTCCTATGAAAGTGCATACTCCCCGAGGAGAAAGCTTGGCATCTCGAAGCTAGACGTGTCGGTCGACGGGGAGTACGAGCGCCGATGTTTGCTGTGCGAAGCTTTGCGTGACTTAGATCAAACCGCTCACATTAATTATTATTTTTGTCTCGCCCGTCTACAATGGTCAGAATCTGCAAAAATTTTCCAGAGCCTTGCCACGCATTAGGTTAACAGTTGTGTCATATTGTCACGGGGTCGTCATGGTGAAGATCGTAGCGGAATTCAGAAATACGTAACTCTCTATGTGGCCGAACTTGTGGCTGGGAAACCTAAAGTCAGATTGGAAGCGAGCAATGTCCGGTGTGCGTACTGTCACCCGCGAAACTTTGCGTGATCTGCAGCGCGTGGCGGAGCGACGGAAATCTGCATTGCTGCGCCACCTACCGTGAGGCGGCGGGTGTGGAGGCTATCGGCCGCGGCCTCGGCGATTAGCAACGGCGCGTTTAGACACAGCTCCGCAGCAGGATCTGATCGCGAAGGCGGCGGCCGATAGCCTCAACACCCGCCGCGCCACGGTACGCGGCGCAGTAATGAAGTTTTCCATCGCTCCGCTACGCGCTGCAGATCCCGCAAACTTTTGCGGCCGACAGTACACTGATAGCGGCGAAGAGAGCGCCGGCCGTCGATAATCTGATCCGCGGCAAGGAGCGTAGGTATTTATACATGCATCATCGCACATTCGAGCTTTATCACTGGTAGCTACGTTTGTTCCAGAATAAACTCAGCTGTTCGCTTTTGCGCGCTCAAGCACAACCGATGACCCTAAAGCAACCTAGAATGTTCCCAGACTGCACAGATTTCGCAAGGCAGTATATACAAGTGAAATAAGCGGCAACAATAAAAACAGAAAGGAGCGTGTGTGGCATTGCCACCCTTTGAAAAGACATTATATCGATGCTTTAAAGGGACCCTGCAACACTTTTCCAAGTAACCATGGAATGGATTCACTAAACGAGCTTACTGCCTCACGAATTCATCGCCGCTAAAATTTTTAAAATCCTTCGAGTACGAGCGGGGTTGCAAAGATTTGTTGCACGCTGCAATTGCATTCTCTCTTCTCTCGTCCCGTCGAAAGCGCTGGAAGCTGAGCAGGGAGGGATGACACGGGCAAAGAAAATACGTCACGCGCGCCTCGTGACCTTGAGAACTTTACCTCTTTTTTTCCTTCGAATACGCGACTTTTCAGTGCGATCGCGCGCGCACGCATGGAGAAGTCGCGGCCTCCCGCGGCGCCACCGGTAACGACCGAGTGCGCCACGTTCAATCAGCCAGTGGGTAATACAATGGCTGTGAAGAGTGATTTTTGAGCTTATAGCGTCAGTTGTCGAGAGAAGAGAAATCAATTTTTAGCTGTCTTTGATAATTTATTGTGAATTCCATGCCGCGTGCTGCGCTATAATATTGGGCCGATCGGCACCGTTTTCTGACCATGCTCAAAAAGTGTGGCAGGGCCCCTTTAACTAAATATGGCAGTACGAAAATAAGGTAACAAAGTGCAATAAGCAATACGTACAAGCAACAAAGTGCAATACTAAAGCAAACAAAAAAATACAGCCCTCAGTTTCGTTAACGCACGATATGGACGACTTCAGGTCGTGCACGCCGCCGTTGAGAGTTCCTAATGCCGTCGGTGGTGTTATGCCAGGGTTTTCAAACCAAACTTCATGGCGTCGGCAAAGTATACAAGCTGGTGGAACGTCTGATGCAAGTAGCGCCAACCTCGATACACAGCCTGATGCAACCAGCGTCAGCACCAGCGAGGTGCTTGGTGCAATGGGCGCCAACCAAAGCGATAGTCTCATGCAACCCACGGCAACTCTTGCGGTGTGCCTGACGTAACCAACGGCTATTCCTCAGCCAACGTGCGGCAAGCCTACTCATCCATGGGTCCGATTCCAGTCTGCGACCAACGGCGGTTCCCGCTTGGGAGGCTTCGAACTACTCGCTGATGCAAGGGATCCCAAGGGCTACACCCATTAAAAGTGTCCGTGAAATCGACAAACAAATCTCCGTAATCTTGAAGGATGCCTGTCTGTTTATTGAAAGATACAAGTAACCGCCCTAAATACGAAAAAACATGTTTGAGGTACAGAAAGTGTCTCCGTGTTTAATGGGTCACTTGCAAAAGGTGTAAAAGGTGGCTTACCTCTCTAATTAATGTTTTAATTAAGTTCTAATTAATGTGGTGGCTTCCCTTCAAGTTATTTTCCAACCAAAGGGCTCTGGTTACCAGGCTACCTTTCAGATAAACTTCTTTGGTGGAAAGCATGGACAGCGTATATAGCTATATGTATATATAGTAATTTTTCCGCGTGCCTTTAATGGTTTTTCATAAGTGCGGAGAACACTTTTGAGGCCCGGGCTGTCGTTATGGCACCCTGTCGTCGTCTCGTGGCGCTTGGCGTCACGCAGGCAAAACTATGTGTACCATAGCCATGTATAGTATAGCCATGTGTAGCAAGGAGGTGAGAGAGGCAAGTGAGGTTGAGGAGGAGTGATGTGAGAGAAAGGAGGAAATGTACTGTCCTCGTATGCTGCGATCTCATGTCGCGTGGCATCATGAATACAAAATTATGTATAGCATAGCCATGTATAAAAAGCGTGCGGGAAAAGAATGTGAAGATAAGAGTGAGTTATGAGAGGATGATTATGAAGGCAAGAAAGAGCGGTGAGAGTAAAGCATAACACAGCCATGTATGTCGTCCCACAGCCATCTATACTGTGGTACAGAAAGGGTGCGGGAAAGGGAAGTGAGGGTGAGAACGAGAAAAAAAAGCAGCGGAAAAGAGAGGGTGATGTAAAGCATAGCCACGTATGGAGTCACGCAGGAAAAACCGTGTATAGCATAGTTGTGTGTAGTATGCTGTAGTAAGGGTACGGGAAAGGGGAGCGAAGGTGAGGAGTGATGGTAGGGTGAGGAGGATGGGAATGAGAAGGGGAGAGGGTAAAGCATAACACAGCCAGCGTTGTATAGCATAGTCGTATGTTGTATAGTATAGCAAAGGGTAGGAGGAGAAGCAAGAGTGACGGGAGGGAAATGACGAGGGGTAGAGCATAGCATAGCCGTGTGTAGTACAGTATAGCAAGGGAAGGAGAAGGGAAGTGATGGTGAGGAGGGAAAGGAAGAAGGGTGGGGGTAAAGCACAGCATAGCCATGTGTGTCGTCACGCAGGCACAATACATGTCAAGCATAGTAAAGTAGAGAAAGGGTTCGGGAAAGGGAAGTGAATGTGAGGAGAAAGGAAAAGAGAGGGAGGGTAAAGCATGGCATCGTTATGAGTAGTACAGTATAGCGAGGGGGGAAAGAGAACAGAAAGCGATGGGGAGTGATGTAAGGGTGAGGGGGGAGGGAAAGAATGAGGGGAGGGTAAAACAGCATAGCCATGCCTAGTACCTTATAGCGAGGGGGAAACATAAGGGAGGGGGGACAACTAGGGAAAGGAGTGGGTGGTAAACCTTAGCACAGCCGTTTATATAACCGTATAACATCTGGTTGGGAAAGTGAAGTGAGGGTGAGGAGGATAAAAAAGAGGAGGGGGAGGGTAAAGAATAGCGTATATTCGTGTGTAGTTGATGAAGAACAGTGCGATTGAGTGAATCCGACATAAGTGTCAAAGTGAAATATAGCTCTTAGACTCATTGAACCTCTGTTCATTGTGCAAAGTGCATTCATAAAGAGGCTGCCTGTCAAAGACCACCTAGTGGTGGAAGTACAGAGAAAACCTCCTATATATAGAACTCGGGTAAATCGAATCATTTGCATAGCACTGTTTTTCGAATACGACAATGCTTTAACGTCAAATAATATGAAGATCTGCAGCCACATCGAACAAAAATTAGCCGGAGCATTTGATACATCAAATACATCGGACAGCATGAAACGGCCCAAGAAGTCGGCTTTCCCTCACAAAAGGCTGTCTTCCTCACGGGAAGGGACTTTCCCGCGTGACCTCGGGTCACCAACAGACGTATTTTTGCGACATCGATATATGCGGTTGACTGCCCATAAAGGCGATAAAATGAATTCTCGAAGAGAAATCTACTGTGCCTGCTTTTAAGGGCGTCGGATAAAATGACACCAAGATTTTCTCGCGCATCATCGACGAGACTTCGAGCATCTAGCTAAGCGCATACGCTACATAAATATAAAAGAAGTCGTACTGAGAGGTACCAACAAGTGAAACAGGCAATGTTCGTAAGCATAGGCGTGCGCAGGGTTCACCTTAAGGGGAGGGGGGCGAAGGTTCGTCGCAGTGCCCTCCTCCCTATTATGCCAACGTATGGGGCTGGCTTTGCGCTCCCCCCCCCCCGCCTGGGGCACGCCTATATTTGTAAGTGCACCCATTCGTTTCTCCAACCACAAATGCACCGGACCTAACCTCACCAACCAACCTTCGGAACTCCATGTTTCGTTTGTAAAAGTTCGCCGTTCTCTCTTTTCGAGCGATACTTTCTCATGAAACTTGTATCTCCCGCTACGACTGATTAATACAAAGAAAAAATATGGCCGTTGGAGGGAGGTAGCGATTGACATCTCGCGATAAATATGTACCGGTGTGCTTCTCGTTCTCTCCCATCGCTATTTACGTTCCTTCAGATAAATATGTTTTGTGTGCATGTGCGCGCGTGTTCTTTCCGTGTTTCAAAGCCGCTAGGCTAAGCTCACGTCTTGACGGAAGCGGAGCAAGGTGGCAAGGGCAGAACGGCGACGATCGTCACAGCCGGTGAGATTCAGCGTGTCTTGAAGCATTGCACAGGTCGGCCCGACAAGGTCAACTGGGTGGCGAAAGAGCAGGATAAAGAAGGCGGGGTAGAGTGAGAACAGAAAACACGAAGAGGAGGCTCCACTCCGCAACTCAGCTCAAATCACCCGCTGCACTTGAGCCAATCACTTTAAATCAATGACTGCGTGCGGAAGCCACGTTTAGCAAAAAAAAAAAGAAAGTTAAATAAGTTGGCTCCATGCTTGTATAATTATAATGTTTTTGTTGATATTATGTGTGTTTATTACTGCTGTCAGTCATGGACTGGGGGATATATTGCAACGTGCGTGATCCAATCACTTCAAACCAAAACTACACGTGCGGAACTACGTCAGTAACCAAAGCGCAGCGAGAATGCATGGAAGGAGTGAGGGACCTTTCGCGGTGAACTTCCGCGCCGCGGCGCTGCCGCGCAGGACCCGTGGGCTTTCTCCGAGGTGGAAGCAGCGTCAGAAGCCAACGTTGCGGTAATTTGGGCAATATTTAATACTACGTCATTGCAACATAATACCGCAGCGACTCACCGCATATAGAACGCGTTTGTGTGTTGTGAAGCGGGTATGCTTCCCTTTTTGTGCCTATATATATATATATATATATATATGTATATATATATATATATATATATCTTGTGAGCATTATTTATGTGCTTCATCTTCTCATCTGTATCATCTGTACATACTCATCATCAGCGCTTGGGTTTTGATTGTGGGGCTGATACTCGAGTCAATAAAAGAAGAGTCTTCAGGGCTCTAAACGGTGCGTCACAAGTGGTGGAGAGTGCTTTCCGGTCCCTGCATCCTCTCACGCTCTCAGACACCCTCCAGCTTCGCCTAGAACACATCACTGGAGCTCCGTTCAGGACGCCGCTTATACCACCTCCATTCGGCAATGTTGCAAGACCAACAGCCCAGCACAGCAGCTTCGCCAATGCTCACCCCGGTAACAAACCCTTCTTGGCTGGTCACTAGCCCTCAGAAGGATCCCCCGATGTTCGCTGGGCTTCCTGGTGAGGACGTTGAAGATTGGCTGGAGGAGTATGACCGTGTGAGTGCCATCAACCACTGGGATGAGCCTGCGAAACTCACCCACGTTGCGTTCTACCTCACAGGCGTCGCAAAGACATGGTTTTTCAACCACGCGACAGATTTCCCGAATTGGACCTCTTTTACACTTCAGCTACGCCAGATTTTTGCCAACCCGTCTGTGCGTTCTGATATCGCGAAGAAGAGGCTTGCTGGACGCGCTCAACACACCGGCGAGTCTTACGCTTCTTACATTGAAGACGTCCTCGCCCTCTGGCGCCGCGTGGACAGCTCAATGGCGGAGAATGACCGTGTGCGCCACCTGCTCAAAGGTATTGGGACTGTCGCTTTCAATGCGCTTGTGGTGCAGAACCCCAAGACCGTAGCCGATGTTGTCGCTACCTGTCAGCGCCTTGATGAGCTTCAGACCACACGGCTGCAACCTGATATGTCTGACCTGGAGGTCAAGCAACAACACAGAGCTGCGTGCATTGATCCGCTCGATCATCCGAGAGGAACTCCACGCACACACTTCGCAGTGCCATCTTGACA
Organism: Rhipicephalus appendiculatus; assembly: GCA_030522465.1. Taxonomy (NCBI): domain Eukaryota; kingdom Metazoa; phylum Arthropoda; class Arachnida; order Ixodida; family Ixodidae; genus Rhipicephalus; species Rhipicephalus appendiculatus. Next base: position 35,904 of record JALIZH010027505.1, read on the forward strand.
TTCGTGCGACGCCACCTGCTACCAATCTACGTGACGTCGTGAGGGAGGAACTGGCGTCGATGACAGGCACGCAGGTTCCGAGCCCGCATCCCGCGCCAGCGCCAACTTATGCTCAGGTTGCTGCTATGACAACACCGCCCCAGCAAACACCACTACAGCTACAGGCGCCGGGGAGTACACGGTTCGCTCAACTCACTCACACCACGAGCTCCTGCGCAGCCTTACAACGCCTGGCGCACTCCGCGGCCGATTTGCTTCTATTGCGGCATCCGCGGCCATATTTCAAGATTTTGCCGGCGCCGTCAGCAAGACGAAAGACGAGGCTACGGAGACTTCGAACGGGACGAGTTTTACACCCCTGCACCGCAATATCGTCGCCCGTACCAGACCAGCCCACGTCGGTCACAGTCTCCGCAGAACTTCGGTGCAGTTGGTAGTTCCCATTTCCCGCGTCCTCGCTCGCCTTCACCGATGCGGCGCTCCTCTTCCCCACTTCGACCAGCTGCTTCGACTCCTAACCAACGACTGGAAAAATAAATAGTGCAGCTTCGGGAGGGAAAGCTGCATCTTTCGAACTGTCTGAAACTCCTCCGGACCGCCCATCAAATGTTTTATTAGTGTATGTTGAAGGTGTACGGACAGAGGCACTGCTGGATACAGGCGCATCACTTTCCGTAATCAGTGCAGACTTGTGTTCCCGTTTGAGAAAAGTTAAGACGCCATACGATGGACCTCCTCTTCGCTGCGCTGACGGAGTTTTTATTCGTCCTTCCAGTGTTTATACAGTGCGCGTTTCTATTGATGGCATCCTTCATCATATCCAGTTTCTTGTGCTCCCTTCGTGCACTCACGCACTCATTTTGGGATGGGACTTTCTTTCTTCAGCGTCAGCTTTCATATCGTGTGGTCAGCGAGTAATTCATATGACAGAGACCGAGTGTTCATCCGATGTCGACTTCAACAGCTTGCGTTTCGTCGCTGCCGCTGATTGTTGCATTTCGCCAAGAGACGAGAATATTATTACGCTCGTTTCTGATTCCATCGTTAACGGCGACGTGTTCATTGCACCATGCGGTCGCTTCACACCTACGGAGCTTACCATCGCACCTGGTCTTGTGCGGTTTACTGACGGTAGAGCGTTGGTAACCGCACTTAACCCAACTTCTTCGCCAGTGATGCTGCCCCAGGGCACTGCTGTGCGTTGCTTCGCTGACACCGAGCCTTTGTCGTTGGTTTCCCTTCACGCAGGATCACCGCCTTTGTCTGCCTCAACTGATCCTAAGGCTACCACCACTGCTTTAAATGCTACCATTAATCCCCACCTCACTGCTGAGCAAAAGAGAGACCTTTTAGACCTTCTTCAAAGCACAGCCTTTCGTTTGACGTGCACTCCAAGGTTCTGGGACGCACGTCCGCTGCAGTGCACCGCATCGAAACCGATGGCAGCTCCATTGTACGCCGCCGCCCATACCGTGTGTCTTCGGCGGAACGACAAATCATTGAGGACAACGTCGCCGACATGCTCAAACGTGACATCATCCGGCCTTCGTCCAGCTCTTGGTCATCTCCTGTGGTCTTGGTCCGGGAAAAAGGATGGCTCTGTACGTTTCTGTGTTGATTACAGAGCGTTAAATAAGATCACAAAAAAAGATGTATATCCGTTGCCACGCATCGATGCCCTCGACTCCCTTCAAGGTGCAGAGTATTTCTCCAGTCTTGACCTCCGGTCCGGGTATTGGCAAATACCTATGCACGAAGCAGACAAGGACAAAACAGCCTTTGCAACACCGGACGGGCTATATGAGTTCAACGTAATGCCCTTTGGATTATGCAACGCTCCTGCAACATTCGAGTGCATGATAGATACTGTTTTACGTGGCCTCAAGTGGAAAAAGCTGCTTATGTTATCTAGACGACATCGTCATTTTTTCTTCCACTTTTCCTCAGCACCTTGAGCGTTTGGACGAAGTTCTAACATGAATTTCGAACGCTGGACTTCAGCTCAACACAAAGAAGTGCCACTTCGCCACTAAAAGCATCAAAGTGCTCGGCCACCTTGTCAGCAAAGATGGAGTTCGACCCGACCCAGACAAGATTGCTGCCGTGATTCCTTTCCTCGCCCAGACAATCAAAAACATTTGCGAAGTTTCCTTGGCCTGGCGTCTTACTTCCGCCGCTTCATCAGTAACTTTGCCACCATCGCGAGGCCATTACACAAGCTTCTGACGTCGGGAACAGCCTTCGTTTGGACTGATGACTGCGAATGTGCTTTCCAAGCCCTTAAACGTGCGTTAACATCAGACCCCGTCCTCCGCCACTTCGACGAGAGTGCACCCACATTTCTGCACACAGATGCCAGCGGACATGGAATCGGTGCTGTCCTCCTACAGCGCGACGACATTTCACGTGAGAGAGTAGTTGCAAATGCAAGTCGTGCACTTACACCTGCGGAACAGAACTACTCGATAACAGAACAGGAATGTCTCGCTGTAGTGTGGGCCATACAGAAATTTCGGGCCATATCTTTATGGACGCCACTTCACTGTGATTACCGATCACCACGCTTTATGCTGGTTGTACTCGCTGAAAAATTTGTCTGGGCGCCTCGGTCGCTGGATACTTGGTTTGCAAGAGTACACGTTTGACGTTGTGTACAAGTCTGGCAAACAGCATAATGATACCGACGCTCTGTCTCGCTGCCCTCTGCCACTTTCATCTCCGACCACGCACCCTCATTGCCCCACAGGTGATCAAGTGGCTTCGTCTTCATTCTCGTTATCGCCCCTAGCAGTTGCTGAGTCGCGATCTTCCAACCGCTGCGCTCAGTTTGCCGCGTGTCAACGTGACGACCCCTATTGTAACCGCATCATCGGATACCTCAATGGCACGCCTTCTCCACCTAATGCCAGACTACGTCGTCAGCTGAGACAGTTCAAGCTGGAGAACAATGTGCTGCAGCGCTATACTTACAATACCGATGGGCATCGGTGGGTGCCAGTACTTCCCCGTTCGCTGCGTGAACAAGTTCTCGAAGTACTGCACGACGATCCATCTGCTGGCCACTTGGGTTTTCAGAAGACATACAACCGCGTTAGGAGCCGTTTTTTCTGGCCGGGCCTTTCTACCTTTGTGCCCAAGTATGTCGCTTCTTGCACACTTTGTCAACGCCGGAAACGACCAACTTCAGCTCCTGCTGGCCTGTTACAACCCATCCTATGTCCTGAAACACCTTTTGCCATGGTCGGAATAGACCTCGTCGGACCACTTCCCATAACGCCATCAGGCCATCGCTGGATCGTCACCGCCGTCGATCATCTCACACGGTACGCGGAGACCGCTCCTCTACGCACTAGTTCTGCGTCAGACGTTGCCGCCTTCTTTTTGGAAGCCATTGTGTTGCGTCATGGTGCACCTCGCGTGTTGTTGAGTGATCGAGGCAAGGCGTTTTTGTCCACGATTCTTGAAGAAGTCCTAAAAAGTTGTGGCACAGTTCATAAGACGACATCAGCCTACCACCCACAAACAAATGGCCTGACAGAGCGATTCCATCGGACTCTAACCGACATGATATCAATGTACATCGGACCAAACCACGATAACTGGGACAAAATCTTGCCGTTCGTGACGTTTGCTAACAACACCGCTGTCCAACGAACTACCGGATATTCCCCTTTCTACCTCGTCTATGGTCGTGCGCCGACATTCACCATCGACGCCGCTTTCTTCAATGTAACGACGAAAACCTCTCAAACTACGCCAGAACATTTCGTCTCTAGGCTTGATGATTGTCGACAACGTGCTCGGCTCAACACGGAGGCCAGTCAACAAGACCGAAATCAACGTTATGACAGCTTTCGTCGAGACGTCACCTTCCGTCCTGGAGATGAAGTACTACTGTGGACGCCTGTTCGTACTCCCGGGTTGTGTGAGAAATTTCAATCACACTTTATTGGCCCTTACGTTGTTTGTGAACAAACATCCCCAGTGAACTACCTTGTCACTCCCGTCGAGGTTTCCTCGGACCGTCGTTACCGTGCGTCAGAGATAGTTCACGTTTCGCGTCTCAAACCGTTCGTTCGCCGTACCTTTCCCGCGTAAGCATCGGCCGGGCCGGCCGCTCGCGCGCGCGGGGAGAATTAGTGTGAGCATTATTTATGTGCTTCATCTTCTCATCTGTATCATCTGTACATACTCATCATCAGCGCTTGGGTTTTGATTGTGGGGCTCATACTCAAGTCAATAAAAGAAGAGTCTTCAGGGCTCTAAACGGTGCGTCACAATATATATATATATATATATATATATATATATATATATTTATTTATTTATTTATTTATTTATTTATTTATTTATTTATATACGTATATTCGCATGTTGCATTTTTGTTCAGGCAGCTGTTCAACTTCTAGAGCAAGAAGGGGGGTACTTGTTACTTTAATGTTTCATATAGTGGTTTTGGGACGTTAAATCCCAACAATTATTATTATTGTTAATATCCGGGTATTGGTACCGCATTTTCTATAATACGTCTTTTGATGCACACACTTGGGAAATAATGTAAGTTTACCTGGCATTGCTTTTCATTCAAATGTCGGAATTTAACACAAGCGTTGCACTCGGTGAACCTTGTACGCTACCTCAGATGTGAAAATAAGCCAAAAGTATTGCGGTCGTTTGGCCGTCTCTACTCTTTTGTTTCCTTTACGTCTCCCGATGTGCTCTGTTCATAAGTTCATAATAATATGGTGGAGGCTAACGAAGTGTCGAATAAAGCGGTGTGCATATGGCTACAAAACCACTGGCGACAATGAGTAAAATACTCGTAGTGGTAATGAAGCGGTCACTGCGCGTATTTCAGCTGACTGCGCGTGTAATTAGTCTTTTTTATTACACTTAATTCTTAGATACTTGATGCTATTGGCCGATTAGCCGCGCGAAAAAGTTTTTTCCGTTCTTTCTTTGTGCCTGTTCACTTTGCGCGTTTTTACAAACGCACCAACGTTCTCGAACTCCATCACTGGAACTAGGTCACGCTGATGCCGCTTGACACACGGGTTTTTTACAAGCTTTTGTTGCCCCCGCGCTAACACAGCACCTAAATATGGGTGAGCTCTGTTCCCCACCGCATTATTAAAGCTAAGTAGACTTCTAGTGCCCTGTGCTGAAAGTCAGCGAAAAATTACAACATCTCCCGCTAAAGGGAACCATGTGTAGATGTGAAGCAGCGGGCGCTAACGCTTACACTGGCGGCGGTGGCGTTGACGCTGGCGCTCATCGCAGCGTTGCGCAGGAGAGAAAACTGGGGAGGCGCAAAGCACGCAGTGATGAAGCGGTGTTTCCTACTGGAACATGCCAATCGCTGCTAATGGGCAATGAGGGACAGAAGACTGACTGGACACAGAGACCCGCAGTCCGCTTTTAGTTAACGCGCACGCTGCAAATTTTTATTGTTCAACAACGCACAGGAGAAATCTCCCACCGGCACCACCTTGCAGGTCAAGATCCACTGCCATATATACGGGGTGGCCAGAGAACGGTTGTGCAGCGCGAGCAGTCGGTTTTTTCAACCAAGAGACTCGCTAGCAGACGCTTCCTGCGTCGGCGTTGCGAGGCGAGAGAGGGGGGGAGAGCGTAGGAGAAGAGAGAGAGGGGGGGACGCGCGTGCGCAGTGGGAGTGTGGACGCCGCGGGCAGGGATGCCTAGAAAAGAGAGGGGGGAGCGTAGGAGAGAAGAGAGAGAAGGGGAACGCGCATGCGCAGTGGGAGTGTGGACGCCGCGGTCAGAGATGCTTAGAGGGGGGAGGGGAGAGATGAGGGGAGGCGCATGCGCAGTGAGGGTATGGTTGCCGCGGGGAGGGATGCCTAGAGGAGAGAGAGGGGGAGACGAGGTTTTTTATTTTTTTTAGAGGGAATGCGCATGCGCAGTAAGGGTGGTCACGCGGCACACCACCACCACCACCAACACCGGATTAAGCTTCGCCATAAGATGCTTCACATCTAAAAAACAACAGCGCGTAGCAGACTCTCCTCGCATTCCGCGCGCTCCCTGAGCGCGGAAAGCCTACGGGTCCGGTGCAGCAGCGGCGCGGCGCGGCAGTTCACCGCAAAAGGCCCACTCGGGAGCCGGCCGAGCCGGCACTACGCTCACTATGTTCAGCATGAAAAAAGGAGAAAAATGTCCGGACGGCGCTGCCGCGTTAAGTTTGTCCCGCGCTTGTGTATTTGCGGTGTTTCTACATATTATCAGTGGTCATCTTCGTTGTTCGTCGTCGGCTGGAGACCTATCGTGTGCCGGATGGAACGCGCGGCCAAATGTGTGCCTAGATTTTGTGTTTGTGTCCTCTGGTGCTTCGTCGTAGCGGTCGTAGCCTCAACAGACTCGTAGCTTTTTCTGCGCGCTCAGTGCTGCGTGATCGGCGTGCTTACCACGTTTCTTGGATGCACCTACTGACACAGTCAACGACCCAGTGCCTTGTCTGACGACGACGGCGATTGTAAAGCAGAAGCGGTCGCCCCAGCGGATACGTAGGTGAGTTCAAGAAAGTCGCCAAATTACGTAACTATGTGATCTTATTGCGTGGCGACACTCATGCAGGTAAGGGAGTGCGGGTGGCGTGTTTACACAGCAGCGATGATTTGCAAGAACAGGTGTCTGATAGGCAAGTATGGATTGTGCTCCAGGTAGTATAATTGTTTTTCTATGACGTTTGTTTTACACTTCTAGTGGTTGCTGTTTCCGTCATTCAAGCCTTGTGTTGCGCCGTTCTTCCTCGGATGTGTTCCTCGCGAGATCACGTGCGCCGCGGTGTGTAGCTGTTACAGTACTCGGTTGTTGACGTGAAGGTCGCGGGTTCCATCCCGGCCGTGGCGGTCGCTTTTCGATGGAGGGGAAAAAATTAGAAGCCCGTGTACTGTGCGATGACAGCGCACGTTAAAGAACACCAGATGGTCTAAATTTATGGAGCCCTCCACTGCGGCGTGCTTCATATCGTGGTATTGGCGCGTAAAACCCCAAATATTATTATCGCGAGATCATCGCGTGAAGCACTTGATCGTGCAATAGCCTCTCGCCTTTAAAAAATTGGCCTGGCTTCGAATTTTCAGTTTACTGGTCGCCCCGTACATTTTCTATCAGGAAAATCCCACGGTAATAATGAATAACGTGAAAATCAAGTACAAAGCAGTAGACGGAGGCGCAGATAGACAAAATGCTTGTCAAGTTGCTCAGAAGCGTAGGTATCTCTGGTTGCGTCGCCATCTGCCATGCTGCACACACTTTAGCCATGACAAATAGCATAATTGCTCTATGGTGGGGCTGGGCAAGGTCAGTACGCGTTGCACTTGGTTCAGGGGTTTCAAACTCGCTTCGACTGCCGGGCTGCTGTCGCCAAATTTAGTCTCATTGTTTAGTCTCCAAGAAATTCACAATGAAAAAGGTGGCAGTAGAAAGTAGGGGCAGGTGGGGGGGGGAGTGAAAAAAAAATGTTGGCTAAAATTTCCATTTCACGATTGAACGCATTTATTTACAGAATGGCCCACCAACCCAACTGCCGAGCAGCACGCCTGCCAGCCGAACATCCGGAGTGACTTGCCCGTGTCTGTGTGCAGCTTGACACCGCCTACCATGTGTCAGCCTCGGTCACCATCTCCACGGCCCGGCAACGGCGTTCATCTACGCTCCCGGGAAATTAGCCAACAGGTGAGGTTTCTGGACGTACTGCTTTTCACGTAAGATTACCCCGCACCTCCACGACAATTGCGACGATGGAACGCGTTTATTTACAGAATGCAGAATAAATGCAGAGGTGTAGGACTGTTTGTTTAGCTGTTAAAGATACAAAACAGTGAAGTGAACAGCCCAATATAGGGCACCAAAACCCATCAGCAATATAGCCTATAGAATACCGAAATCGAGGCGCCGATAGTGAAGTATCAAGTTTTTATTTTCAGGTTATGTTTAAGCATGTGGTGTCCACGTGCGGTACCTTACAAAAATGTCTTAGATTGGTCTTGCTGTGTACTTCATGGACATGCTAACTAAATAAGTGAAAGAAAATATGGGACAAGGACAGTCTTACCTAAGCTGGGCTGCTGGCTAGAGATAAACAAGCCATATGCTTGACCTTTGATTTCGTTGTGCGGAAAACTTAAGGGAAGGCAATACATTTGTGCTAATCATTTTATGTGCTAGTAGTAACAGTAAGTGTGCATATTCAATTGTAAGCTTAATTGGAAGTAGTACAGCATATATATATAAATCATCATTGACAGAAATGTGTGCCAGTTCAGTTAAGTTTATTAAGCTAGTGCATGCCTTGCTTGTTGCTGTATTTGCCTGGGAAAAAACGATGTCAATTATTAGTCCTGCCATGGCATGTCTTTAATGAACCAAACATGTTCTATCTTATACCACCTCTTTTAATAGTGAAGTAGCACTATTGCAGAAGCTTCTTATCATAAATGGTTTAGGCTGCGATGGTGTATCAATAACATTACTTGATTGTGCGGTACTGCAGTTCTCGCTTTCCTTTGTGCTTTGCAAAGAAGCATGAAGCCAAAAGCTCGGTCTTACTTGCAGTATTCACAACCAAGAGGTTCATTTAGGGAAAGTGGTTGCAGTGCTGAATTAGATTATGCATTTGTTAATTGGAGAATGTCATTTCTGATTTGTCAACACGGTATCTGATCACAGAATTCTGGACAGTGCGGTTACTGATTTTGCGGCATGCCAAGCACTATGAAATTGGACTGACGAAACAAGGGGAATTGATTAAGGCCTCGTGTTCCTTGTTAGACACAACCTACCAAAGCGAACAGTTAATGAATCCAAGGAAGGCATAGGGGAGATTATTTTAGTTTTTAACTGTAGTGTGGTGAATATGACAAATTGAAAGGAATTAAAGTAAACAAAAGAGACACTTGCTGTCGCCATGGGATGGATCTGAAACCTCTGGGTAGTGCATCTGAGGCTCCACCAATGTGGCTACGACAGCGGTAGATGTCTCATCTATCCCAGAACCTCTATGTGTTTAATCCGAAGACTACATGCTAGTGCCACTTGTGGCCATTGGTAGCTGACCAATGAGCCCTCGCATGATACCCGAAGCCATCTAGTCTGCCTTGACGCGACCCTAGCGATGAAATGACGAAAGAAGCGTAGTGAGTGCAGGGCTCATTGAATTAAACACTTGTAGTGAACAGGACGAGGTATGCATATGAATTGACTTTAGTGCAACAAGGTTGATTTTTTGAAGAGCTTAAATCAGGGCATGTTGGCAAAACATGCCCAACATTCAAAAACATGCAAGAGCAGCAGAGGTGACAGAAAAAGTAAGTGTTCAATCTTTCCTGTACCCTTTGGTGTTCTTACACTTCTACAAAATCTTGAGTTATCTTGAAATCTTCACATTTATGACAGGGGCGTAGCCAGATATTTTTTTCGGGGGGGGGCACCACCTAGATTTCGGGTGGGGCACCTCCTTGAAATGGTCATTTTTCGCTCTGTATGCCATGGTGAAAAAAAAATTCCGGGGGGGGGGGGGGGCACGTGCTCTGTGTGCCACCCCCTGGCTACGCCACGGATTCATAATGAAATGCCATAAGGTTGGCTCATTACAATCTATTGTGCACATAGAGCACACATTAATTTATTTAATGTGATGAGAGTGCTGAAGGAGTTTTCTAGGCAAATTACTTTTTGCAAGCTGCGTTTTTCATCAGTTCTTTAGTACTGGAGTGCGGGCAAGCTTGACATAAAATCCATAGCTACATTTGTCTGCAAAATTCATTACTCCACTAGTACTTTCTTTAATGCATCCTGAGCTCATCATTCAAGCTCAAATTTTGGTATATCAACATATACCGGTGTTTAGCTATCATGCTTGCATGTACTACTTGCGTACTGTAAGGCCTCTATTCTGCAGAAGCTGATGGAATGTTTTTGTGCATGTACCCAGCGCAGACAACTGACCATTCAAGGGACTGAAGCAGTGGACAGCTTGCTGTGAAAGATCGGAGCATTATTCCTTAGGTCTGGTCAAGCCCATATTAAGTGGTAGGTATTTGTGTCCATGTCTACAAATGGGCAGTTCGGCCATTTTTGACCAATCTAGAAGTGAAGTCGAGAAGGTAGTTCTTGGCTTGTTGCTACATAATGTGAGGAAAACGGGGCACACTTAGACACTGAGAAAGTCAGCAGCATGACACAAGCTGTATACATAAATAATTATTTAAAATAGCAGGGAAAGTTACTTGAAAGATGTGACGCAAAAGTTAGAAACGAGAAGAAACAAGAGACAGAAAGAACGCCAACCAATAAACCTAGCACGGCAAGAAGCAAAAGTGATCAAGCGTGCGTAGTCCTCAGCCTGAGTAGAAGGTGAAACAGACTGGAAAGGGCCCACTGTAGAAGAAATGAAGCTTAATAGTACATTTTGTTGGGCCAGTTGGTGTATCGTTACATGAGAGACGTGCACTTGATTGCTTTTGCTTCTTGCTGTGGTAGGTTTATTGGTGGGCGTTCTTTCTGTCGCGGCTTGTTTCTTCTTGTTTCTAACTTTGCATCACGTATTTCAAGTAATGATTTCAAGTAACGAGTGGCAGGAAGTTTACTTCACAAATCATCCTATGAGTGCGCCCGCACTATCAAGCGCACTGGCAGGAAAGTAATGTAGTGGCTACATGCATGAGATTGCTCATAATCTCATGAAAATTGCTGGTTGCTTTGACGTATCTGTTGTGTTTAGTGCCCCTCAAGGACTTCTCAGCCTTCGCAAAAATTAGTGGGCTTGGGAAGAAGCCACCAGAACATAGATCTAAGTTCATTAGATGTCCTGGTCACCCAGTGTATCTGATCTCGTTGAGTTGTGGAAAGTTCTACAGCGGCCACTCTATTATATATCTTAATGATCATTTGAGAGAGCACTGTGGCAATGAGGAAAACACGAAGGCAGGGCTCTAGCCGTGCTATTCTACTCATGTAGGTGTTAACATCAATTTTATGAATTTGAGAGGATTGTCAAAAATTAAAAAAGCTATTCCCGAGACAATTCAAGCCGAATTCATTGAACATGGTGCACACGGTGTGTTTGTACACTATCTGTTAGTTTGTGCGAAAATGAACTTTCATTCCGTTGTGCCGATTTCAGATAGTTTGCTGTCATGCCTGTGTGACATGCGCACTCACTTCACCTATTTCTGTCCATATGTATTTTTCTGCGGTTTCAAATAAACATTTGTTATATTTAGCACTGGTGCCTTGTTGCTTTCTCCGTCTCAGTCTAAATGTGCACTATTTACTATTTTACTCACCCATTCGAGGGACTTATTACACCTATATTATGAGGAGCTCCAACACAGGAAACAGTATGTAATAGCAAGTGCTTGTCATATTGCTCGAACAGTCGCGCAGTTGGGTACACTTCACGCTGTTGTTCTGGGTCACCTAAAATGTGGCCGGTTGGATCAGCGTGATGTGACTTGTACCCAAAAGAAATGTCTTTAGAAGCGCGCTCACCATTTACACACTTCAGCTCAAATAAAGAACCAAGGCTTTTGCACTTCATTACAGCCTCTACAATGGAAATCTCACACTTTTTGGACGTCGCATGCTTTCTGCTGCTTACAAGTTGCCTCAGTGGTCACTTGAACCGATCCTGTCGCTCTCTTGTCACCTTTGAATGAAGCCAGCTTCTTTTCCGACGATCCCGGAACTCACTAACACTGCTAATGAACCCCATGGCAGTGATTTCGTAAGCATGTTTACAGCCTCGCAGGCCTCTGTGGTGTAGTTGTCACTGCAGTCAAATTCATCGTGCTTCATTGGTTCTCTTTACACAGCCACTTTAAAAGTGTGTGACTGCTCCTTTTGGAGAATAAAGTCACTTTTTTCCTGCATTCAGTACACCCAAACCTCTAGACAACAAATTTGAAACATAACTTACTTAGATGTGGTATGTGTTGCCCTCAGAATGAAGCCCAATACATACAGCGAAAAATTTTTTCCAGAATGGTGGCAAAAATACACCCTAAATTTTTTTATGATATATATCAATAGCTTCAACAGTAAAGAGAAGGGGGGTGAAAGCATGCCTGAAGCTATGTCCTGTTAATGGCTGCAGCCGACTGCACTTTCATGTGGGACAGCCACTCAAAGATGGACAAAAAAGAACTCAATAGAACCTGATTTCCTGTGTCACTGTCTCTCATTGAGATGCCTTTTTCATTTGTTTTTATCATATATTTTTCAGTCCTTCCTCAGTGAAAGTAGGCTGATCAAAACTGAAACAAGTGAAAACGTTTTTTCCCCATCAAGCTGTCCAACGAAACTTTTTTCAGTGTACAGTTCCATTCTTTATGAAGCACTTCAAAAACTTTTCTACTGAAATATACATAATGCAAGCTCCCTCATCCTGAGAAGGACAGTGGCATCTGAGCTTCTGTGGATTTTTGTTCTCTTTAGTTCACGATTGCAAGCTTCAGTAGTTGCCATGTCTTAAGTATGTGCTGTTGGTAACATTTTGACTGTTTAAATAATTTTTGTTCAGTACTCAGCTCTATCGCTGCATTGGTTTTACCTATATTGTTGAGATGTACAGAAAAAGGGAGAAAAGCTTGCTTTTTTCTGTGAAGGTTAACTTTCGGGAGTGTCCTTTGCTTTTTTGGTGGTCAATTAAAGCCTCATTTTAGTTGTAATTATGAACTACATAAATTAAAATACCTAGCATTAGTGATAAAATTTAGGAAAAAAAGATACCCAGTAACAACAGATCTTATTGCCAAGGGCCTCTATACTGTGCGATGTTTTGTGCAAATCTAGACAAAAGAGTGCCAAGGATGAATACATAGAGATCAGCTTCAGTTTTCTCTGTTCTGAGGTGGAGTTTTATTTTGTAGAGTCACTCTTAAGTAGAGTTTCAGATTTGACAAATGATTTGTGTTTTTTTAAGATATATGGGAAACAAGAGCTTCCAGTCATTAAGCACCATTGTCTTCATTAGCATACTGCAAAACCATTGCTAAGAGCCTGAGTGTTACTGTGCAATGGCAGCATTTAGGCCTTCATTTTATATTCCGTAGCTAGGGCTAGTGTGGCCTTACATTATTTGGTTTCTTTTCGGCCATTCATTCTGTTTTCCTTCTTTCTCAGCCTCATTTTAATAAGTCATATGGTTTCGGAAGTACTTCAAGGGTACCACAAAATGTAAAGTGCACTCTCACTTATGCCCGTGTAGTTAGATGCCTGTACAATCGTGAGCAAGCTTAACACGAACGCTCCGCAGCGTGTCCTGAAACAGTTTGATTGATGCTAGCGCCACGTAGCTTTGGGTTCTGTTGCTGAGATGTTGCCCATGCATGCCAACATACTATCCAAGCACACTGAGGTATTATCTCAGCAACAGTGCCCAGCACTTCGTGGCTGGAATGTCGTCTGCGCAGAAGTCATTCGTCTTTTTTTTCTGTGAACACTTCATTTATTCACTGGTGCAAGAGTTTTAGGAACACATGCCCTGTCTTCTTTTATGAGTTTGAGCATGCTGTGCATGCATCAAAACTCAAAACATGCTGCTGTGTAGGTCGTTTGATTTTGCAAGGTAGATGCAAAATTCAATTATGACACAGATTGCCTTCTTTCTTTTGCTTCAGTTGTCCTTATCTTTTTCGTTTCTTCTCTTTCCAGATGAGCCAGGGTGCGAACGGTATATTCGTACAGTTTGGCTGAATAAACCCCATCTTTGTGCGTTCAGAGCAGCTGGATGTTCACTGTTTACTTGGCAAGAAGTTGTATGTATGCATGCTTCCTGCCACAGCTCTCCGCTGTCTCACACATTGTAGGAACCGCAGTGAATGCTATAACATTCGCTGAGGAATATATGCGCCAAATAGTGCATTTTGTTGCTTTACAATATGACACCACACTGTGCTTAAAAAGCTGTATTATAGGTGTTGTGTGGTGAAGAAAGTCGTGGGGCTATACTTGCAGCTACCGCAATGGTTATTGATTGATGCCAGCGGCAGCTTCTACCTTGCTTCTAAGAAGTTGTTAGAGAGAGGATAGATATATTATGCAGTGATGGCGACAAAAATTCACACTGGATGTTTAACAAAAGTCATCAGGACAGACATACATGCACACATAGCCCCTGTTGAAACGTATGAGGCTAAAAGTGCCATGATATTTGGTCTGCCAATTTATTTGTTATGACTGAACAGCAATATGTATTCTTGTATTACCAGGCTGTTTGTCATTGGCGTCCAACTATATTTCCACCAGTCTCATCCTGACCAGATGAGATTTTGTCAGGCCCTCGGCTTCATAAAGCCAAACTACATACAATTGATTTTTATGTGGTGCCAGGACACTTTAGTTGTCAATGAAGTAACCGAGAAAATACAATCTCACTTGTAGCCCGACATACGTTTCAGCAGGGGCAGTGTGTACATGTATGTCTTTCCTCGTGACTGTTGTTTTAAGCATCCATTTAAATTTTCGTCGCAATCACTACGTAATGTGCTTATCCGCTCTCCAACAACTTCGTAGCCAAGTAGCAGCTGCTGCTGGCATGAGTCAATAACCATTGCGGTAGCTGCATGTAAGGCACCGTTACTTTCTTCACCACACATCACTCATTATTACTACTTTTTAGGCACAGTGTGGTGTCAAGTTGTGTGCATTGGTAACTGTAAGGCAACAAAATCACTATGTGGCGCATATCATGTTCCTGATTACATACGAAATTTCCAAGGAGCATTGCATACAGCATTTCTCGGCTGACATTACGTACATTTCTAGGCGACATTACGTAAGGCATTCATGCGGAGACATTACGTACTTTTCTACGAGACATTACGTACAACGTTTTAGGAAACATTACGTGTAACATTCCTAGGAGACATTACGTACAACGTTTCTAGGAGACATTACGTACAACGTTCCGAGGAGACATTACGTATAACGTCTTTAAGAGACATCACGTACAAGATTTTCAAGGAGACTCCGTTTAAGGAAATTGTAATAATTTGGAAAAGGAAAAGTATTCGGCGACACTTTACCTTCAGCTTCTTACGTAAACAGGGGTCCAGATTTTTAACAGTGTATGCTACGGCGAAAAAAAAATCGACGAGGTCACGGCCCGGTGTGCCACCCCTGGCTATGCCACTGCAAAGAAGCATACTCGCTCACCGTTGTTTATTTATCTCCCTCCTCAGCAAGAATGAGTTCACAGAGTTGTATACGCGCACAAACGGCTCAAAATCGTTATATTACTGCTGGAGCAATTTATTATACTCATATTGATCCACCTTGTCAGGAGCTATAAGCAGCCGCTCCCGATGTGATCAGCGGGCAGCCTTCTTGAAGTACGTTCAGAATGCAACACTGTCACACTATTCCAAAAATATTTAGGTATTGTTCAGCATAGTATTGCGCTGTTTAGTATGGACACATCATTTTAACACCGTGAGATTTCACACATTTGTTACGTCGCGCAACAAGTACGTGATTTTATGGCACACTGAATTTTTTTTACAAACGGTGAAGAATCCAATGGCCAGAAATATGCCTTTTGAAAACTATGTATTATAGTTTTTTATTCGTGCGTGAGGGGTCATTTCGCGATGCATTATGCTGTGGTCACTTCTCGCATCGTTATGAACAGGTGCTATGTGCATGGCCCAGAAAATTTCGATCAATCTTAAACGGTTGATGACCAAGTGGAAAGAAAGAATGCGGGGCACGTACAATTTTTCAAAGAAAATTTGCGCTTACACCTTTACATCGGTGTAATTACTTCGGTGGTAGGCAGGGGATCCCTCCAAGCAAAGTTGCAAATACAGATACGATAATATTGTCACGGGGTCGTGACGTAGATGACGGGACCCGTCGGCGTCTTCAGGGTGAAACTTTTGTTGCGATAGCAATTATATGGACACTCTCGGCTGATTTTTGCCGTCGCCGTCATGCCCCGGATATGTATATCTATGTATATACATATGAAAAGGCACAAAGAAAAATAAATCAAGAAAAAAATTCCAAGGCACCAGACCGGGGCTTCGAACCAGCGACCCCTCGTTCCGCAGCGCGCTGCATTAGACCACTCAGCCACACGCCGTGCTAAGCCGGCATAATAACGGAAGCTATTCATAGACACTATTTACCGCGCTGGCGGGATGCAGAATTCGCAGGAGCTTGAACGTGTTTTTTATCACGCAACGCTCCTACATTTTCTTTCAATTTCAAAACTGCCCTTGAGGCACGCACCTAAATGGGGCGCCTTTCTGTACTCACTCGTCATGTGTAACGAAAAAAAAAGTACACCGCCCACACCCTGCGTCAGACGACGCCACGTGGCAGGAGACGCGGAGGAGTCATTCCGCGCGCCGCACTTTCAAAGGGGAAGAAATATTGAAGAGAGTCGGGTTCTGCGTTGCCAACACTTGCGGCGAGTTTCTAAAACACAAAGGCGTAACAAATGTGATAGTTGTTAGTTCACGCTTGTCCTGTGTATACCTGGGCGTCCTTTTCGAGCGTCCTTCGTTGTGCTCCAGCGGGAAGCTGTAAGTGTCGAGCTGCTCGTCATCTTCATGTGGCATTCCAATTTCTTGCTATCGCATTCATTGCTTCGCCCTTGCGGCGACACTGAGACATTTTATTTGCCGAACTTGTGGCCATGAAACGGAAACTCATATTACAGAAAGAAATGCACGCTATACACTGTTACCGGCGCACAGAGCGTCGGTCGTCGATAAACTGATCCGCCGCAAGGTGCGTCGGCATTTATCGGCCTAAATGCGGCATCGAACTTTCCAGCGTTATGCCTGCTGGTCTGTTTCTTCGCGAATTAACTCAGCTGTTTGCGTTTGCGCCATGTGCCACTAACAGAAAAGCGTGAGAAGGGGGTGGGGCATTGCACACTCTGAAAAAGACATCGTCCCGATGTTTTAAGAGACAATGAAAGTACAATTATAAAGCAAGAAAGTTCAATAAGCAATACATAGAAGCAAGAAGGTATAATATAAAGCAAAAAAGAAGACCCTCAGGTGCTCTACCGCGCGTAAAACGGCTTGAGACGCACGACATGCACGACTTCGGGACACGCACGGCGCCATTGAGAGTTCGTAGTGCCGTCCAGGATAACCTCGTACTCTAGAGCGCCTAGACGTCAAAGTACCTTGTATGGCTCGAAGTACCTTCGAATGAGTTTTTCACTAAGTCCACGTCGTCGTATCGCCGTCCACACCCAAAGCGGTCGCCACGCGGGTCGTCGAAGCTTGTAGCGGGGGCTGTCATTCGTCTGGTGATTCTTGATGCATACGCAGGCGAGTTTTGGGCTTCTTCGGCGCGCTGAAAGTAGACAGTCACGTCGAGGTTCTCTTCGTCGGTTACGTTGGGCAGCATGGCATCGAGCGTCGTTGCCGGGCTTCTTCCGTAGACCAGCTTGTGCGGCGTCATTTGCGTCGTCTCTTGTATGACCGTGTTGTATGCGAAGGTCAGATACGGAAGGATGGCATCCCACGTCTTCTGTTCGACGTCGACATACATGGCCAGCATGTCTGCGATGATCTTGTTTAGCCGCTCGGTGAGACCATCGGTCTGTGGATGGCACGCTGTCGTCTGTCGGTGGCTCGTCTGGCTGTATCTCAAGATCGCCCGAGTTAGCTCCGCAGTGAAGGCGGTACCTCTGGCTGCGAGCACGACCTCCGGGGCACCGTGCGAAGGACGATGTTTTCAACCCAGAATTTGGCTACCTTGGAAGCACGGCCTTTGGGCAGGGCTGTTGTCTCGGCGTAGCGGGTGAGGTAGTCGGTAGCTACGATTATCCACTAGTTCCCGGAACTCGAGGTCGGGAATAGCCCCGGTAAATCCATCCCAATTTGCTGGAACGGCCAGTCAGGTTGCTCGATGGGCTGTAGAAGTTCGGCTGGCCTATTCGGCGGTGTCTTCCGTCGCTGACAATCTCGGCAAGTCTTTACGTAACGAGGAACATCGGTGGCAAGGCGCGGCCAGTAGTACTTTTCCTGTATTCTTGAGAGCGTGCGGGAAACACCTACGTGCCCTCCCGTGGGGTCGTCGTGCAGAGCCTGGAGGATTCTGGTCGCAATGCGGAAGGCACCACGAGAAGGTACTTGGCTTGAAGTGCCGAAAAGTTCTTCTTTCTCGCCAGGGCTCGCTTAAATACCTTCGGGACAATGGCGGTGCTGCCCTAGAGGTATTCCATAAGACCACTGAATTCCGGGTCAACTCCTTGTCCTTCGCTGAAGTCGTCCGCGCTTACTGTTCCCAAGAAGCAGTCATCATCCTGGTCATCCTACGGCGGTAGGTCGACGGGGCACGAGACAGGCAGTCGGCATTGGCAGTGTATCTTTCCGGACTTGTAAACGACGCTAATGTCGAATTCTTGAAGTCTTCAGGCTCCACCGCTCGAGGCGACCCCAAGGGACTTTCAAGTTAGCGAGCCAACACAAGGCGTGGTGGTCGCTTACAACTTTGAAGGACCTGCCGTAAAGGTAGGGGCAGAAAATTTGACGTATCCCAGATGATGACAAGGCACTCCTTTTCTAATAATAATAATAATATGTAGGGGTTTAACGTCCCAAAACCACGATATGATTATCAGAGACGCCGTAGTGGAGGGCTCCGGAAATTTTGGCACTCCTTTTCTGTTGAACGAATAGTTGGCTTCCGCCTTTGATAGCGACCGGTTAGCATAACTGATGACCCTTTCCAATCCGTCAGTCATCTGCACAAGAACGGCGACGAGTCCTACACTGCTTGCGTCGGTGTGTACTTCTGTTTCGGCTTATTCGTCTAAATGCGCAAGTAACGGAGGCTTCCGCAGGCGTCGTTTTAGTTCTTGAAATGCTTCCTCCTGCGGCGTTTCCCACTTGAACTCGACGTTGGTCCTGGTAAGGTTAGTAAGCGGCTCGGCGATGCAGGCGAAGTTTTTGACGAAACGCCTGCAATAGTAAAAGGACTTGTTGTTGGGCTAGTTGGTAGATCATTTCTAAAAACTTAATTAGAGCGCAAAAACACCACACACTCACGCACACACACACCCACACACCCAAGCTCCTGATGAAACTCCTGTAATGGGCGCACGTGCCGAGAAATCGACGCACGGCCATCTTGTCGGCGTATGGCGGGAATGTAGCGATGGCGGCTAAGAAGAAGAGTTACTCTTAAGCGAAGCGGCACTTTCCTGGCTTCAAGGTGATTCCGGAGGTCTTGATTGCTTGAAGTACAGCTTCAAGCCGCCGGGGGTGTTCGTCGAAGTTTGAGGAAAACACAACGACATCGTTCAAGTACACAAGGCAAGTCTGCCACTTCAAGCCGGCCAGTACTGTATCCATAACGCGTAGGAAAGTGCCAGGGCCCGAGCTGAGGCCAAAAGGCATGACCTTGAACTCAAACAGACCGTCTGGTGTTCTCAGACATTTTAGCTCGGTGCAATGCAGTATCGACACGTCCAATGTGCCGCTAACATAAAACGTGAGAAAGGAGTTTGGCAATATTAAAAAATGTACTACGCTCCTTATCACTTTGAAGAAACCTGTGGTTGATAAGTTAGCAATAATATTAATTTAATAATAGTAATAATAATAGCAATGCGCTACAAACAATATTTCGAAATGGAGCTAACAAAACAAAGTATGGGTTACTCAAACCTCAATATTTGCAAGAAAGTGAAGTAGTAATCCTGGAAAGGAAAACATGCATTCATGGCTACCTACATTAAACAACGCAATTATCAGTGAGCAGCTTCTAAACGGCATAGGCGTGCGCACGAGGGGGGCAGGGGGTGGCCGCCCCCCTATTCACCTAAGAGGGGGGCGCAAAGTCTGCCCCATACATTGACTTAATAGGAAGGGGGGCGCTGCGACGAGCCGTCGCGCCCCCTGAAGGGGAACCCTGCGCACGCCTATGCTAAACGGTAACGAAATATCATTGAATAATACAAAGCTATACTGCTGGGCAGGCCGCCATCGACATAATTGTATTCATGCACCAAGTTGGATGGGTAATGCAGAAAAAATCACGCCATGTCCACGAAGTGAATGATGATGAGCGGGCGAAGCTCGATCGTTTTCATCCATGGCAGAAAGATAATGTGTGGTCTGGAAGGCGCTTATAATTCATGGTCATCAGCGTCATCGTCATCGTTATCACGTGTAGTGGGTACATTCCACTCTACTGCGTCATCGTCATCTTTATTACGTGGAGTGGGTACATTCCACTATACGTGGCTATCTACATACCTACCTACTACTACTACTACTACTACTACTACTACTACTACTACTACTACTACTACTACTACTACTACTACTGCAGAGGAGGGATAGACCCACACCCTTAGGAGCTTCGCCCCTAAAAGCGTTGCTTGCAATGTTTTTACGTGCGTAACCCGTGTATATATGGTTGCCCCTTCATATGGTACGTAGAAATGATGTTACACAATGTTATTGTATACTGAAATATAAATTCTATTTGTGTATATGAAAAAATACGGCAGATCTCACGTACAATGAAAATCGATGTTATCCGAAGCATGCGGAGGGAATGTGACGGTGGTAAGTCAGTCAGTCAAGAACTTTACTGAAAGGTCCTGAGGAGCTTAACCTGCCGGGCGATCCATGAGGGATACCCTTGCAGCCGCTACTGTAGGCGACGCCCGAGTCGGGGCGGGAACGTGGAGGCGTTCCGCCAGTTCTTGGGCCCTCTGGACTGCCTTTAGTTGGTGGTGGAGCTCAGAGCTCCTGAGTGCCTCTTCCCAGTCGGACTAACTGTTGTGAGGTCCCTGAAGTAACGCGGGAAATTGCCAGAGCATGTGCGAGAGTGTACAATTAACTTCTGCGCAATCTGGGCATTGTGGAGTGATGTACGAGTTCTAAAGGCTGAGTCGGGCCCGTGGTGGGTACGATCTCGTTTGTAGCATGCGAAAGGCTACCGCTTGCGCGCGTTCGAGCTTTGTATGTGGTATGGCGTATTGGCTTCTGCCGAATCGATAGTGAGGTGTGATTTCGTGGTAGGTTAGTAAGGGGTCGTTGAACTGTACGTCTGGGCCCAACTCTTCGGTGCTTTGTAAGGTCTCGCTCGACAAAAAAAATTACACCACCGTTACATTGAGGCAACCCAACCTCAATGTGACGGTGGGGTAATTTTTTTGTCCAGCGAGACCTTACAAAGTGACGCTAAATATATTGTCACGTCGTCGTGACGTCGACAAAGGCCACAGTCGGCGTGTCAAGGAAGAAACACTTTATTACGCCGAACTTGTGGTCGCAAAACTGAAGGCATACTACAGCACTACACACTGGCAGTGATAGCAGCGAACAGAGCGTCGGCCGTCGATAATCTGATCATCGTTGGAACGCGCCGGCTTTTATACCTCACGCGTCGAACACTCTAGCCTTATCACTGGTGGTCGGGTAAGCTCTAGAATAAGCTGGACGGTCCGCGTACGGCGTGCAATCTCAACAAAACGATCTACTATGATCGCGAAGCTTCTAGAACACTGATTCGTGGTCTGCGCCGAGCACTGCTGACAGTCTTTTGTGGGTGGAAACCGAATGCTGTAAAATTGATATAAGAAATGCGCGTGGCAGTGCCCCCCTCCGAAAAAGCATCGTCCCGATGCTTAAAAAAAGAACACGGGGGGGGGGGGGGGGGGGGGATGCATGCAACAATAAAGAAGAATAAGAAATCAAGAAAGTACAATAATCAATAAGCACGCGCCAGAAAGTACAGTAATAAAGCAAAAAGTATGCAGTCTTCAGTTCACGTTCACTGCCACTCGTAAAACGGCTTGAGACGCACGACATGGACAACTTCTGGTTGCGCTCGGCGCCATTGAGAATCCGTAATGCTGTCCAGAACAAGCTCGTAGTCGAGGGCGCCAAGACGTCGAAGCACCTTGTATGGACCGAAGTATCGGCGAATAAGTTTTTCACTAAGTCCACGTCGCCGTATCGGAGTCCGCACCCAAACCCGGTCGGCGGGCTCGTATTCCATGAAGCGTCGTCGAAGGTTGTAACGGCGGCTGTCTGTCGTCTGTTGATTCTTGATGCGCAACCGGACGAGGTGTCCGGCTTCTTCAGCGCGCTGAAGGTAGAGGGTGACGTCGATGTTTTCTTCGTCAGCGACGTTGGGCAGCAAGGCGTCAAGCGTCGTTGCCGGAATCCTTCCGTAGACCAACGTGTATGGCGTCATCTGCGTCGTTTCTTGCAAGGCCGTGTTGTATGCGAAGGTCACGTACCGAAGGACGGCGTCCCACGTCTTGTGTTCGACGTCGATGTACATGGCCAGCATGTCGGCGATGGTCTTATTTAGACGCTCGGTCAGGCCATTGGTCTGTGGGTGGTACGCCGTGGTCCGGCAGTGGCTTGTGTTGCTGTATCCCAAAATCGCCTGAGTTAGGTCAGCCGTAAACGCCGTACCTCTGTCGGTGATGAGAACCTCTGGGGCACCGTATCGAAGGACGATGTTCTCAACGAAGAACTTGGCTACCTCGGAAGCACTGCCTTTTGGCAGTGCCTTTGTTTCGGCATAGCGGGTGAGGTAGTCGGTAGCTACGACGATCCATTTGTTTCCGCAAGTCGACGTTGGGAACGGCCCCAGGAGGTCCATCCCGATTTGCTGAAACGGTCGTCGAGGAGGGTCGATGGGCTGCAGAAGTCCAGCTGGCCTAGTCACCGGTGTTTCCCGTCGCTGACAATCGCGGCATGTCTTTACGTAGTGGTTGACGTCGCGTGTGAGGCGGGACCAGTAGTACTTTTCTTGTATCCTCGCAAGCGTGCGGGAGAATCCGAGGTGTCCAGCCGTCGGGTCGTCATGCAGAGCATCAAGAACTTCTGGACGTAACGCTGAAGGTACTACGAGGAGATAGTTCGCCCGAAGTGGCGTTAAGTTTTTCTTCTGGAGAACGCCGTTCCGCAAGAAAAACGACGCCAGTCCTCGCTTGAATTCCTTCGGTACAACGGCGTACCTGCTCTCGAGGTATTCCACAATGCCCCTGAGTTCCGGGTCGGCTCGCTGTCGTTCCGCAAGGTCATCGGCGCTTATGGTTCCCAAGAAGCAGTCATCATCAAGGTCGTCCTGTGGCGGCGGGTCGACGGGGGGCGCGAGACAAGCAGCCGGCTTCAGAATTCTTTCGTCCGGACTTGTAAACGACGGTAACGTCGAATTCTTGAATTCTCGGGCTCCACCGTACGAGGCGACCCGAAGGGTCCTTTAAGTTAGCTAAGCGAATATAATGCGTGGTGGTCACTCACAACTTTGAAGGGCCTGCCGTAGAGGTAGGGGCGAAATTTCGACGTAGCCCAGATGATGGCAAGGCACTCCTTTTCTGTTGTGGAATAGTTGGCTTCTGCCTTGGATAGCGACCGGCTAGCATAACTGATAACCCTTTCTTCTCCATTAGTCTTCTGCACAAGAACAGCACCGAGTCCTACGCTGCTTGCGTCGGTGTGGATTTCCGTATCGGCGTATTAGTCGAAATGCGGAAGTATCGGAGGCGTCTGCAGGCGTCGTTTCAGTTGCTGAAATGCTTCAACCTGCGCCGTTCCCCACCTGAATTCCTAATCGGCCTTTGTGAGCTGAGTTAGTGGCTCGGCAATGCGCGAAACCAAGAAATCGGCGTACGGCCTTTTTGTCGGTGGGCGGCGGGAAGGCAGCGATGGCAGCTGTTTTCCGTGGATCAGGACGCACTTCAGATTTGCTGATGACGTGGCCCAAGAACAGAAGTTCCTCGTACGCGAAGCGGCACTTTTCTGGCTTCAGGTTGAGTCCAGAGGTCTTGATCGCTTGAAGTGCAGCCTCAAGACGCCGGAGATGTTCGTCGAAGCTTGAAGAAAACACAACGACGTCGTCCAAGTGCACAAGGCAAGTCTGCCACTTTAAGCCTGCCAGTACGGTATCCATTACACGTTGAAACGTCGCAGGCGCCGAGCAAATACCGAAGGGCATTACCTTGAACTCGAAGAGGCCGTCTGGTGTGATAAAGGCAGTCTTCTCTCGGTCTCTCTCGTAGACCTCGATTTGCCAATAGCCGGTCTTGAGGTCCATCGACGAAAAGTACTTCGCGCTCTGAAGTCGATCCAGGGCGTCGTGTATACGTGGGAGAGGATACACGTCCATTTTTCGTGATTTTGTTTAGGCGGCGATAATCAACGCAGAAACGTAGGGTTGCATCCTTCTTCTTCACTAAAACCACGGGTGACGCCCAAGGACTCTGGGAAGGCTGGATGATGTCGTCACGTAGCATTTAGTCGACTTGTTGCTTTACGGTCTCGCGTTCTCGCGTCGAAACTCGGTACGGGCTCTGACGATGTGGTCTTGCATTTTCCTCTGTTATTATGGGATGTTTTGCGACTGGGGTCTGTCTGATTCTGGACAACGACGAAAAGCAGTCCTTGAATTGTAGAAGCAGAGGTTTGAGCTCGTCTTGCTTGCACTTCGGAAGGCTCGGGTTGACGTCGAAACTTGGTTGAGGAGCTTGGTTGGTTGGAGTCTGATCGGTAGATTCGCTGAGGGTGAAAGCACTGGTGGCTTCCACAATTTCCTCGATGTAAGTGACTGTCGCGCCTTTGCTCACGTGTTTGTACTCATTGCTGAAATTCCTGAGCATAACTGTTGCTTTCCCCCCACGCAGCTCAGCGATTCCTCTTGCGACGCAAATATCGCGGTTGACCAACAGGTGCTGATTGCCTTCAACGACGCCTTCGAAGTGTTATGATTTCGGAGTGCCGACGCAAATCACGCTTGAGCGAGGCGGAATGGGGACTAGTTCTTCCAGCACATTCAAGGCATGGTTTCGTGGCGGCGTGCACGGCGGTAGGGCTTTTTTCCGTGGATAGTGTTATCGACTTTGTTCTCAGGTCGATGACTGCACCATGGAGGCTTAAGAAGTCCATACCAAGGATGACATCTCTCGGGAGCAACGCTATAGGACTACGAAGCTTGCGGGGTAAATCCGGTTGTTAATGGCGACTCTGGCTGTACAGATTCCTGCCGGCGCTACTAGGTGACCTCCAGCTGTTCTGTTTTTGGGACCTTCCGAAGCAGTCCTAACTTTCTTCAACTTCGAGGCGAACGTCCCACTAATGACGGAATAGTCGGCTCCGGTGTCGACGAGAGCTGTGACACTGTGGCCGTCGATGAGAACGTCGAGGTCGCTAGTTCTTCGCCAGGCGTTGCAGTTGGGTCGTGGAGTTGGATCACGGCTACCGACGGTTTGTACCATGCGTGGCCTGCTTCTCCACAATGGTAGCACAGCGGGCGGTTGTCAGGGGCACGCCAAACGTTGGTCTTCCTTGGAGCGTAGCGCTGGCCGGTTGGCGGGCGGTATGGCGTCGATGGTGATGGTGGCGGAGTCTGGCGGCGGAACTGTTGTGGTGCAGCGTCATGACGCGGCCTTGGGGGAGCATTGCGGTGGACTGCAGCGGCGTAGCTCATAGCTTCCGGCTTGAGGCTGCGGTGCTTCGGGTATTCCGAGCGAACTGTGGAACTTCCTCACGGACAATGTCTGCGATCGAATCCACTTGAGGTTGTGGCGAAGGCAACAGCCTGCCCAGCTCCTCCCACACGATCGCTCGGATAGTCTCGCACAAGTCGTCGGATTGAAATGACTGAACCTCCCCGTAGTTCGTCGTCGGAATGCGGCGGTTGTACCATAGAGTAACATACAAATTACAAGAGTGGTCACTCGGGCCAAAAGCGGCGGAGCCGCAGCTTCATGTCGGCCGTGAGAGGGCGACACATCACTCTCTACCTTCAAGGGAACGCGCGTACTTGTTATCTACTTCAGTACCTTTTCTAGTTACAATATGCGTCTACTTGTCGCAATGCGGCTCTGAATTTATCTTTATCGCCTGCGATTGGACGGTTCGATATCGTCGGGCAGGATCGGACATGAATCGGGTATCGGGTGCGAGAGTAGTGCAGAATGGCGTCGACGCGACGGCAACGTTGTCACGCTCCGTGTTCATGAGCGTTTAATGCAATGAAGTACGGACAGCTGCAGGATGACGCGATAAAAGATGTGCGATAACGTGCTACGTGGTCTTGAATTGTTGCGTGTGCCTCTCAGCTTGGCGGCTGCTATTGGTAAGAACGCCGTCATTAATTTGCAAAGTGCGTATTGTATTCGTCATGTTAAGCTAACATTTGTCGCTTGTGGCTGTTCGGCGCAGAGAGCTTTCTTGCGCTCCTCACTTCGCGCATGTTTGCGAGAAAATCGTTTCTTGGCGCGAGTAAGTGAGTCGCCGCTTGCGTCGTCAGGTTTTTTTTTTCTTTTTGTGCCGGTACACGTAGTTCGAATTCAATGCGTGAAATTGTGTGAAGAGTGCAGTTAGGCTTAAGATCGTTATTTAATTGTGGCGTTCGCATTTTTCTTGAAGCTCTTGTTACGAGCGCAATTAGAGAGAATTTGTGAATCGAGAAAAATGTTTGTTAGCTGAGGCTACGATTTAATCTTCTGAATAAACACGACTGCCTCGGTAACGCATGCATGGCGCCAAATATTGCTTTGTTTTAGCTGCGGAATCTACTCGTGACTGTTTTTCGCGAAAAGGTGATGTGAAGTGCGTCGGAGAAAATTTGGGCTAAAGCGAGAGAGAAGACATAGCCAACATCCTTTTTTTTTCGTTCTTTTTTTTTTATTTTTTTTCAGATCATGCCGTCCGGAGTCAAATACTACGGCAACTACTGTCGCGCTGCGTCGTTAACTGTATGCGTACGTGCGCGTGTACTGCAGTTTTACTGTTGTGTGGGGCCTTTCATAATGTCGCCTACTTGTTTATTGTTTCTGTAAAATTTAAACTCAAGATATGGCAGCTGTATTGCCATGTCTTGCAGTGCAATGAACCCACGTCTTCGTGCGCGCATGTAAGTGTGCATCAAGAATGGCTTGAAAATAAAAGTTTTCGTCTCTTCCAAGAGTTCTTACGTTTTGTTTAAAATGTCCGCATAAACACACAGTGGCATCGTGTGCTTGCCGCTCTGGCGGTACAGCTTACACGAAGCTAATCAATGCATGCAAACAACGCGTGAAAAAAAAAAACGCAATTAAAGCATGGCCTCTGAGACGAGGACATCCACAGAAGTGGTCTCGGAGGCCGTGTAATTTTTCTGATCTCTAGAACATGGCTTTCGAGACCACCGTTTCTACGGTCCCCATCATCTCCGAGGCTGCAAAGGTTCCCCCCGACTCGTTTGGAGCGCTGCGAACCGAAATTCAGCCGCTGGGGTCTATGGGAGTGTCCTCTCTTAACTTTTTTATGTTACTCTATGGTTGTACTGCCTCATACGCATTTCGAGGGCCTTTTCAATCGTGGTGGCCTCTGAGACGAATTCCATGACCGTCTTGGGTGGGTTGCGTACAAGGCCGGCGAACAGTTCCTGCTTAACTCCCCGCATCAGGAAGCGAAGCTTCTTTTCCTCAGACATAGCGGGGTCAGCATGACGAAACAGACGCGTCATTTCTTCTGCGTACATCCCGACGTTCTCATTTGGGAGCTGTATACGGCTCTCCAGCAAGGTTTCGGCTCTTTCCTTCCGGACGAGGCTTGTGAAGGTCTCCAAAACGCAGCATGAAAAAGGTCCCAGGTCGAGAGTGTGGCTTCTCGGTTCTCGAACCATGTCCGAGCGGAATCTTGCAGGGCAAAATAAACGTGCCGCACTTGTCATCGTTGGTCCAGTTGTTCAAGATGGCGACGCGGTCGAACCGTTCAAGCCAGCTCTCCGGGTCTTCGAGTGGTGAACCGCGGAAAGTTGGCGGCTCCTTGGGTTGCCGGAGCAGGATCGGTGCAGGCGGCGCAGGGGTGGTCATCGTCTCTGCAGTAGTGCTCGTGGCCTTGGTCTTCCGAGTCTGGTCAGGTAGAGGGCCGTACTCTGGAGGTAGCCCTCGTTGCTTTCGGCTAGCTCGCTGATAGAGGCTGGAGTTGATGTCTTCTTCACGATGTGGGCTCGGCTCAGGGCTGGAGGGGGGTCGTTCGGTACATGGACCAGAAAGCACCTCCACCAGATGTCACGTGGTCGTGACGTAGACGGAGGCCACAGTCGGCGTGTCAAAGAAGAAACTCTTTATTAGGCCGAACTTGTGGCCGGAAAACTGAAGGTCAGACTACATTACTACACACTGGCACTGATAGCGGCGAACAGAGCGTCGGCCGTCGATAATCTGATCATCGTTGGAACGCGCCGGCTTCTATACCTCACGCGTCGAACATTCTAGCCTTATCACTGGTGGTCGGGTAAGCTCTAGAATAAGCTGGACGGTCCGTGTCCGGCGTGCAATTTCAACAAAACGATCTACTATGATCGCGAAGCTTCTAGAACACTGATGCGTGGTCTGCGCCGAGCATTGCTGACAGTCTTTTGTGGGTGGGAACCGAATGCTGTAAAACTGACACAAGAAATGCGCGTGGCAATATGTACAAATATTGTACACAGAGGCATATGTTGAACATTCGCATATATTTTTATAACCAGTTGTTTGCAGTAGCGTAACGATGCCAACAGCAACATGCGTACCACCAACGGCAGAAGCGGTAAGTTGGTCGTAGCGCTTGTACTACTTGCCCTGGATTGTGCTACGTAGACCATCTGCAGTCGATGGCGCTTAACTACAATTGGCGTTAACCCGACATGATGCCACTTTCATTGGAGTACATAATGTAATATTTATAAAATTAGATTACCAGCACTGCTACCCCAGTTAGGGTTTCACCAACATTACGCCTTCATGGGGTATTTTCCCAAAGCAGTTCCGAGACCTGGCGGGTATCTCTTGTAGAATACCTCACTTCGCACAGAATGCTTGGGTTCGGTTCCGGATGTGACCCTGATATTTATTCTTTGTATTCATCGTCTCAACGCTGCCGATGTCAGTTTTTCTTAACGCTCTCGCATTTAAATTACGTGTGTTTGTTCTCGCCGTTCCTGGGTCGCTATAAATTATCACTCACTTCACCTGTGGTGCATACTCGCCTGCCGCGGCCCGTGGAATATGCGTGTCACACATGTCTGACGGAAAGGGTATGACGACGTGCGCGACGGGATTTTCAAATTTTTGATGCCATAAGCAGCCAGACATATTCGCCATACCCTCGTACCATCCCATACTAATTTTGGTGTACCCCAAGTTAAGAAGCCGATCACGAGAGCGCCGAGACGTAGGAGGCTAGATAGATAGATAGATAGAGAGATAGATAGATAGATAGCTAGATAGATAGATAGATAGATGGATAGATAGATAGATAGATAGATAGATAGATAGATAGATAGATAGATAGATAGATAGATAGATAGATAGATAGATAGATAGATAGATAGATAGATAGATAGATAGATAGATAGATAGATAGATAGATAGATAGATAGATAGATAGATACGTTGATAGAAACGCTCAAGGTGTCTGTAGTTCGCAATCACAACACATCGAGCGCAAATGAAGTTCTCTCTTCCTCTCTCTGTCCAGATATATATATATATATATATATATATATATATATATATATATATATATATATATAAACATGGGACGCTGCCCCTTCCCCAACTTGCGATCAAGTTGGTACGCCACTGCATAAGGCAGCTTACGTGCTGCAGACACTCGCAACAGCCCATGCTTGCGAGCAGGCATTCGCG
Source organism: Rhipicephalus appendiculatus (assembly GCA_030522465.1). Taxonomy (NCBI): domain Eukaryota; kingdom Metazoa; phylum Arthropoda; class Arachnida; order Ixodida; family Ixodidae; genus Rhipicephalus; species Rhipicephalus appendiculatus. Next base: position 65,548 of record JALIZH010027505.1, read on the forward strand.
ACACTAGCCTATCTGAAAATAAGCACAGGAATCGGCTGAATTCAGCATCGCCATGCGTATGGACCTACGTGTGACGTAGCCTCGCATCGATTTGTTGGTTCAAGGAAAGTGAGTTCATTTTCATGTCAGTGAATAATTTTTATACCCTTGTTTCGGTATTTATTGCACGCGAATGTAGCGCGAACCGAATGAAAAAGTGTTGTATAAAAGCAGGGGGAGGGAGGTGTTTCTTGGCACTTAACGGGGATTGCAGGGTTCCCTGGGACCAACATAATAGAGAACCCCTGACTTAGCCAATTCATGTAGTTTGACGCCTACTGCGAGTGTACGCTTCGGCCGCGCAGTAGTGTCTATATTAACAAGTCTTTTCACGACATGACGAGTGTTACAGTGTTTTCCCAAAGTGCTTTCAAGCAATGCTGTTGCCCTATGGTATAATACCTGACCGGCACGATGAATACTAGGATTCGATTGCAGATCAAACCTTCATTTTTATTATGCGATGGTTATTACACTCAGGAGAGCTTGTGTGCTACACGGCGCGCTATTGAAGACAAGTATCTAAGGACGCACTTATGCTTTTTGCCTCAATAAACAGCTCCTTATTTATCCCATTGACGCCTGCGTCCTTATCTTGTACTGTTTACAAAACACATCATGTACTATTTGGGAAAAGTGCATCGCTCTTTGCGGAAAATTTAGTAAGAATAGTTGTTACACTCAGAGGTATTATTTTGCTTAGGTGTATCTTCACTTGGTCCTTTTGAACACCAGTTGTGTTTCAACCAAAGAATCATATAAAGTTTCATCATAAGTTGGCAACAATAAAGTAAAATGGTTAATGCAAACTATAAAAAATGTATTTGTAACCGAGTAACAACTCAAGGTGCTTGTACAAAGCGCGTCATTTCGGTAGGGCATCGCAACACCCGCGTGGTTTCTGTCGGTGCTGAGATCTGCATTCCGTAATTTATGCAACTATACTTCCATAGTCCTCAACAAATGTCAAGAATACTGTTTTGCGGTTCTAAAATTGGCACAATTGTGAATACGTACGTATGTAAGAAGCTAAGTTCTCTTTTCGCCCAGCTGTGGGCAGGGTGCTGGTACTTACTTCTTAGTTGCAGCTTGGAGGATGATTGGTCGTTTATTCAAGATGCTTTTTGACGGTAAAAATAAATAGAGAGGGATTGTGAAACATTGCGAAATATGTATGGCTTTGGACTTGTTGCAATGCCGTTGAGCAAAACATTGCCCCTTTCTCCACCCCTTCTCCGAGGAAAGCCGGCGACTTAGGCGATAACACTTTGCGAATATTGCAACAAGGAACTTGAAAAAAAAAAAGACGGTATTGTTTTCAAGGAAAGTTTTTCTTTGTCACTGGGCCTGTCCTTTGCGGGCTGTTTTTTTTTTTACATATTTATGAAACGCGTCACGCCTGTTCTAGCGAATCTTAAAGAAAATATGCTTTTTCTGCATAATCTACTTCCTGCATAAATCCTGCGTGCATTGGCATCACGTTTCTCATGGTACTTCAGGTTGATATATGCATGATATTTATGGTTCCAGGAATTTTATACCATTACAATCTGTCAGGCTAGAGAATCACCGGAGCTCAATGCAGCAAAATTTTCTCTGGGAGTGGTCCATAGGATGCGCAAGCTTAGAGTTTTATTGTGAACGGCGACCTTGCCTAGAACCCTGTTTTCGGGTGGCATCGACATTCCGTCTTCTTTCTAGCGTTCCACAGCACCTTGAGCGGCCCCATAAAAACTCTTCGTGAAACGCATGTTCGGGATCAAATTCTTTCAAATGCAGAATTATCTCTCATGTGTGCAATTACAAAATTATCATTGCCGGCTTTGCTTGTTGTTCCATAGATGGTTTTTATTCGACCACTAGTACACATTCGTTCAACAACGGGCAGCTGGCGCGACAGGCACACTGGCTCAGCGGCCAACGGCGACGCGGGAACCGGTGCTGTTTTGGCCAACGCGCTCGGCCTGCTGGTCCAACGATCTGCTTGAAATGCCGTATAAAACCTCCACATTAAAAAGGGCGTCATAGAAGTAAAATCAGCTAGCCGTGTACAGATAAATACGTCTGTGCTTGCTCGGCGACTGCTTTAATTCTAGCTAAACAAAATACTTTGCTTTTTCAACCACCCTCTCCACGAGAGCAATTTTAGTTTCGCGAAAAAAGCTTGCCCGCGTTGAAAAAATTCGGAAGTCTCCACTAAGCCAGAACCGCCTTTATACTAATTGCGCGATAATGACATTTCCGCATTGTGGGAATTGATCTAATGGGAAGCAGGCAGCAAGGACCTGCATACATCGCATTGTTTGTCTTTCCGCAGATGAAGCCATTCTCGCCATGACGCGTAGTTCACTATAAAGTGCTTGTCATACGCCCATGCATGTACACTGTCATTTTTTATGAAAGGGAACACGCGCACAGGAGTGTCATCGCCGTTTAGAGAGTCCTGTTAACCGCAGAATCAGCAACGCCTTTGTCGCCTTCCAGTTGCAAGCTGGAACGTTCGGGCACTCCCAAATTGATTGTTCGGAAAGCGGCTCGTCATCGAGGCGTGCTAAGGCTGCTGAGAGCTGTTCTCTCTGGAAGCTGTAGTGCGGGCACTGACACAACAAGTGCGCAACGGTTTCCTCGCTACCACAGTGATCACAAGCAGCACTGTCAGCCATTCCGATTCGGTGCGCAACTCAGTTTGAGCACGAAGAAAATAATCAACAGCATAGAAGGAAACACAGACAACAGGATGAGCGCTAAGAGCGATATGATAATGCACCAGCTTGCCCAGTCTGCAGTACTCGGTGCGCAAAGCTGTTCGTGAATGGCACCCCTAGCCATAGGCGACACAGGACTGTTTCTGATCGGGATAGTCCGAAAGGAACTTGAAGTTCAAAATGACGGATCACGACCGTGAAGGCGGGTAGAAGTGACGTACTGTCGAGTTTGCGGCTACCCTGGTGCCATCTGCCGTAGCGACGCGACAGCATTGAGAAGGTGGCTCGGCCGGCTCTACGCTTATTGCGTGTGTACTTTAACCGCGCAACGCAGTCGGTGCCGTCCACGGTTGGGGCCGTTTTGCTTTGTTTCTCCTTCTACTGATGCGTTTTGGCTCTGTGCAATGACTTCTGCTTCGGGGCCAAGCGTCGGAAGCGGCGCAAGTGTGAAGAAAAAGCCCTGGAACCGGCGGTATTGCTGCGTCAAGGACTGCCATAATCACGAAGGGCAGCCCGGAATCAAGTTCTATCGGTTTCCCGGCCGGTCTTGCCAGATCGACCGGCGAAAGAAATGGATCGCGGCTGTGAGGAGAGTAAAGTAAGTCATCTTTCACATTTTTGAGAAAAGTCACTTTTGTAAATTGTGCCACACGTGTGCTTCAGAATTGTGGCGAATTGGGCCTGTTGGTTGGCAAACAGACACAGAGAAAACGACACCAAACATACGAGCGCAACACTACGCATGTGATGTTCAATAAACCTTTGTTGATAGTTAGCGCTCGTATGTTGTCTGGTGTCGTTTCTTTGTGTCTGTTTTTCCTGCGCTACGAAGTGTTTAACACACGTGTGCGTTTTGCAGCTCGTGCCGCGTCAGCGAAATAATGCAAACTGGAGAAGCGGCGAACACAGATGCAAGACAGCTGGGTGGATTGGACTACTCGTTGCTCTTGCCTTAGCATTCGGTATCATGAGGATTACACTTCCGTGAGCGATATTTTATGACGACGAAGATTATCTTACGCTGGCGAGCGCTCCTCGTTTCGAACGTTGACGACAGAGACTGCGTTTCACTATAACGATTTATTTCTCAAATTTCCATTCGCGATGCAAGCTATGAAATTGGCAAGCGAAAGCCTCATGAAAGGGGCATAATGAGCCTCAATCAATCTACGGAGTCGATCACACTTGTCTGGTGCGCTTGACCGATGTGCTGCGAATCAAATGAAGTGAAGTCTTATCGCAGCAAGCTTTTTTAGGGGGCAATGCGCTTGTGCCTGTGCGGTTTGCAAGTCTACTCGACTGCACAGGAACGCAAGCATTACCAGTAAATTTGAGTATCTGCTTTAGAGTTTCGCTTTATTTTTTACGCAAAGCACCGCTCCGCTGCTCTACATAAGTGTGATCGATTATGTACGTAACGAAAAATGAACATTCGTGTCACGTAAATTAAGATCGCGTGTTTAATAAATCTTAATTTTTCAGTGCAACAGATGGCTCCGAATGGGTTCCAAATGAATCAACCAGGATATGCTCAGAGCACTTCGTCAATGTTGTGAAAAGCAACATTGAAAATCATCCTGGCTACAACGCGACACTTTTTCCGGACGTTTACAAACTGCGGAAAGCTGACGGAATGAAACGGATGGCAAGATACGAACGGTATGTAGCATTTTGTTAACTTTATTTTGTTTTTTTAGGGGGTGGAAGGGAGGGGTGGCAAATCACTTCAGCGAATTTATCCACCCAAATTAGTTTGGAGTTGTTCAGCCCAAGAGAATCGCAAATTCCTCTCAGAATTCCGGAGAGCAGCTAAATGACATACATGTGAAGTACTCTGATCCACAGTGAACCTATATTTAGCATCACAATTGTTGTGGTATTTCTTGGGCTTGCAGGTGGAGAGAACGGAGGAAAAAAATTAGAAGCACAGAGTTGCTGCGATACAACTGATAGTGCAGAAGAGAGTACACTGCTCCATGAAGACCCAGTATCTCAGGAGGGCGAGCTCCTCGAGTCACTTCCATCTGCCCTGGATGACAATGCAGAAGAAGATAGTACACTGCTCCATGAAGACACAGTATCTCAGGAGGGCGAGCTGCTCGAGTCATTTCCATCTGCCCTGGATGACAGTGCAGAAGAAGATAGTCCACTGCTCCATAAAGACACAGTATCTCAGGAGGGCCAGCTGCTCAAGTCACTTCCGTCTGACCTGGATGTACTCTGCATGGCGATTGATGCAGTGGAAACGATGAAAGACGACAAGGTTAGGCTCAATGCATTGTTAGAGTTACCATTTTTTGCAGGAACGATTTGGAAGTGTTCCAAGTAGGCTTGTAATGGTTCATTAGTTCCATTGAAAGAGCCACACACCAAGTGTGTCTAAAAAACAAAGTCCAAATATAAAGTGAAATGTAATCTTACACTGTCATAGAAATATTTTTTGCTCACAAAATCTTCCTTGTTTGTGTGTACCAAGTGAAACCCCAGCTGCCTGTATGCTCGTTGCAAATAGGTGCAGGATGATTGCACTACTAATCACATTACCTGGAAATTCATTGCAGAACGTGGGCCGTGGTGGGGTGAATTTTGGGAAAGGATGATTCGCACGGTTAAGAGCTGCCTACGGAAAACTCTAGGTAAAGGGTGCTTCAACTTCGAGCAGCTTGCTACTATACTTACAGAAGTAGAGAATGTAGTGTATTCTAGGCCACTTACGTACCTCTCCGCTGACGCTAGTGAACCAGTAGTACTTACGCCTTCACACTTTCTAACCGGTAGGAAGTCCATTACACTGCCTAGTGCTCATGCTGATGAGACATCCGGAAGTCGCTCCGATACTTTAAAGCATTGGAAGTACAGGCAGCAAAGCGTAAATGATTTTTGGAAGCGTTGTTATAAAGAATACCTTTTGTGTTTGAGAAGCGCGCACATTAGGGGAGTGCAGCCTAGCAACCAGCTTAATGTTAACGATGTAGTCGTCGTTAAGGAAGGCAAGGTGCCCATAACTTTTTGGAAAGTTGGTAGAGTGACTGCTGTGCACTTATCAAGAGATGATCATGTTAGAGCATGCAAGATCGCCTTGGTAGGATTTACGGAAGTTACAAGGCCAGTGCAACTGTTGTGCCCGTTGGAGTTGGGCGATTGAACTTTGTCGGGCGCGGAGGATGTAAATTGTTTAAACCTCCCGCGGGAATGTCACGCGCATCGAGGGACTTCGAGAACGACGAAGACAACGTTGAGTAAGAGAGAACACGCTCTTTGACATGGATGCTTGGCTTTGCGTCTTTTTTCTTTAGCGCTTTTAGACGCCGAAGCGTGGTTTTCCCACATCCAATAGCAACGCTCTTCTGGCTTCACTCCTTTTGCTCTGATTGCGCTTTCGTCGTTAACATCTACAGATACCAGAATAGTTTGGTTAATCGTTGATCATGGACCATAGTCGCGGGATGGAGATGTAACACCAAGCGTCAACATGGGTGCATCCACTTTATATATTGTGCAAGCTCTCCTGTTTGAATGTACAGTAAACATTCAGTTACCTCTGTACGGGCACGTTTTACTTTCGTGTTATACCGATTCCTATGACGGAGGGATCAACCATATTTTTTGCAGGCTTGTCAAACTGATGCTAATTAGATGCTAAATTAATGACAGACTCCTACAAGGCAACACGCTGCCTAATTTTCAATCGTGGAATGTAATAATGAGTGCCTTGGAATTATGCTGTGTGAATTTGACATGCTCGTAGACAGTGCATCATAATTAGCGCCTTAAGGGGATATAGCCCGTAAAACTATACTAAAAAGATAGTAAACTATCCTGCGTAACTTTAAAAACTTTGGTCAAATTTGATTTTAAAAGGGATATATGTCTTCAGTTTGTCACCACTTTTGATTAAAGCACACTAAAAAAGAACTCATAGTTGCTGTCCTCAAAGCAAAATCCTGATATCTGGCATTTGTATAGACATATCGTTACTGCACATTTCACTCTCCGATAGTTGAATCCCGACCGCAGGCGATAATTTAAAGCTGCTGTTTCCAAACAATTAAGGATTCTAGGAACAGCAGAAAATAAAGTGTGGAAAGCAAAAATAACATTTATGCTCATCAATTGCAACCTTTCCGTAAATAAAGACTTCAAGGTTGCCATCTAGCAACTGTTCCTATAAAAACTTGCCCACATTGCTTACTAAAAACCACTATTCAAACTAGCTTAAATTCCTGCCCTCCTTTGCTTGGCTAGGGCAGGCAACAAGAATGTGAAGTAAAACTCTTCGAAAGCCCGTACAGCACAACTCAGAAAAAGGTTGTTCTTTTCAACAACAACAATACTTTGTGCAGAGGTATACACAAAAATTACACCATCTCCCGCTAAAGGGAACCATGTGTAGATGTGAAGCAGCGGGCGCTAACGCTTACACTGGCGGCGGCGTTGACGCTGGCGCTCATCGCAGCGTTGCGCAGGAGAGAAAACTGGGGAGGCGCAAAGCACGCAGTGATGGAGCGGTGTTTCCTACTGGAACATGCCAATCGCTGCTAATGGGCAATGAGAGACAGAAGACTTCGACTGGACACAGAGACCCGCAGTCCGCTTTTAGTCAACGCGCACGCTGCGAATTTTTATTGTTCAACAACGCACAGGAGAAATCTCCCACCGGCACCACCTTGCAGGTCAAAATCCATTGCCATATATACGGAGTGGCCTGTCAACAGTTGTGCAGCGCGAGCAGTCGGTTTTTTCAACCAAGAAACTCGCTAGCAGACGCTGCCTGCGTCCGCGTCGCGAGGCGAGAGAAGGGGGGAGCGTAGGAGGGGGAGAGAGGGGGGGAGGGGGGGGACGCGCATGCGCAGTGGGAGTGTGGACGCCGCGGGCAGGAATGCCTAGAGGAGAGAGGGGGAGGGTAGGAGAGGAGAGAGGGGGGACGCGCATGCGCAGTGGGAGTGTGGACACCGCGGGCAGGGATGCCTAGAGGAGAGAGGGGGGTAGCGTAGGAGGGGAGAGAGGAGGGGAGGCGCATGCGCAGTGAGGGTGTGGTTGCCGCGGGGAGGGATGCTTAGAGGAGAGAGAGGGGGGAAAGGAGGTTCTTCATTTATATATTTTTTTTGAAAGGGTTTGCGCATGCGCAGTGAGGGTGTGGTTGCCGCGGGGAGGGATGCTTAGAGGAGAGAGAGGAGGAAAGGAGGTTTTTTATTTATTTTTTTTGAAAGGGTTTGCGCATGCGCAGTAAGGGAGGCCACGCCGCACACCACCACCACCGGATTAAGCTTCGCCATAAGATGCTTCACATCTAAAAAAGCACTCGGCTACATTGCACACATACATGCGCAGCTGGACTTGGGTGTAGTACCTGTGGCTAGGAAGCAAAGTGAGCTTCCCATTTTCGCATTTTACATAGGGTACAAATGATATTTCTTTCTCCACATCAATAAGAATGTCATTCCTTCTTGAAAATCGACACTTGATTTAAAGCAGGCAAACTTCATCTCCTCTGTAGAAAAGGCCGTCAGGGCTTCCACAAAGCCACGGCTGCAGTTGGTGAACCACAAGTCCAGCCTGGAAAAGTAAAATGATTAGACATCCCAGCTGCATGTCACTATATTGTACACTGTTTTCATAAAAGGGTGCTTTCACATCACATAACTGCACTTTGCTTTAATATGGTATGCATTGTTTTCTAACCGCTTTTAAGAAAAGACGAACAAAAACGTCATTGTGGGAAAAAATTCCACATGCTTTTTTAACATCAGCCCAAATGGCATCGTGTGTATTTTTCTTAAAACATTTAAGCAGTGTAGCACTATTGAGCACATAACATGGATGGTAACTGTTCTAACCTAGAGGAATGATTTAATGTGTTGTCCTAAGCATGAGCTCAGTTCACAGGTTTCACTGCATATATCTGTACATAAACTGGCCTGCTTTGTCCTGGAAACCCTTAACATTTTTTTTCGTGCAATTCTGTGATTACTCCTGCAGCTAATAGTGCGAACACTATTGCTGTGTGGTAAATTTGTCTACATGCCTAGTCGCTTTGGCGTACCCACATTTTTTCCTTTATCTACAAGAAGCATGGAAGTAAAAGTTGGGTCATTAAAAATTTTTCTGAATGCGTTACTGTTAACGTGGTCCTTGATAGTCACCTACGTAGGGCAACTATAAATGTCTTTCAAATACAAATGCATGTATACATTACCTCATGAATGTCTGTACACACTTTAGTTTGGAAGTCTGCACGGGCCACTGGCTCCATCCGAATCCCTGAAAAAAAATTGGCCGCGTATCTGCGTGCTTCGCTGCAAATGTCATCGAAAGACGATAGTCTTCTGCCGTACTCATCCGCGGCCTCCGGTGATGCTGTTCTCGACCATTTCCGTCCTGGCATGACCAAGCGTCTTCTCGCCGCAAGCGCGGTGTTTTTGGCAGCGTGTAAAAAGCTGAGAAGGCGCGCAGAGCGACCATGAAAAGAGATTCTCTTGTTTGAAGCGACAAGGGCAGACTGCGCCAGCTATCGCGCGTCGGATGAAACACGCGGCACTTCGCGCGACCTCGGAGATAGACGACGGCTCTTCGCTTTTGCAAGGCAGCCCGCATTTTCAGCGCAGCCTTTTCTTAGGCTGTTTTCTTAGGCGCTAGGGTCTTCAGAATTAAGTATCTATGTATTTTCTATAAAAGAACACACCACTTAATACTTCCGTATTGTTGTTGCGCCTCATATATGCGTAATATTTGCTTTTTGATCGACAATGTTCACAAGTATGCACAAAAACGACCGATCAAGTTGGATGGGCGTTCAGAAAGCAGTCAAACTTTGGCCAGCCTGTTGAATCGTGCGACGTGCCGACAAACAGACAAACAGACAGACAGACGGACAGACAGACCAAAATTTCTCCGTTTAGGTATCCCAAGAAAGACTATCGTCTTTAATATTTTTTGTAGACATTACCAGGCTCAGTAGGAGCATGGCCCTGCATACGATAAGATGTGACCGCTGAGGAAAACCCTCGAGCACCAAGCAACGTTTTAAGCAGCTCCTCAGGTGACTTTTTTGTCCGCAGGATGGTGTGTGCAACAGAGGACGATATTCTTGTTTTTTCGCTCCAGATGCCATCTGTTAAAATATGTTACTGGAAATATTGGAAGATGCATTCATTGCAGTGGGCATGCATAAAAAAGAAATTAAGTAATGCACACTTAGGATTACTGGTTTGCCCTGTAGTAATGGCGCAAAGCCAGTGTGTGTTTGTGCACTTCACATTTCTAACATAGAAGTCAGCACACTCTTTGCTCAGATGTTCCTCCAGCTTCTTTTTTATGGTCATTTTAGGGTAGCTGCCTTTTACTTCAAATGCATGAAAAGCCCCCCTTTGACAGTTAAAGCAGCTTTTCAAAGACTGCCAAATCTTCTGCAATCGCGACTTCCTTGACATCATCCTCCAGTACCGTCTTGCACACACTCTATGTTGTTTCACTGATTTCCCTCAGCAGCCTGAGCATTGAGCAGTCAATGTCAGGGAAGTGACGGAACACATAGTGTGGTTCTAAGGCTGGAGGCTTTCGCACACCCACATAAGGGTGCTTATTCGCTGGAAATATGCACGTGCATGAATGCATGAGAATAAAAATAAGCATTTCTGACCAAAATTTTAATTTATATGGGAACATGTGATAATGCAATGTGTTCACACGATGCTTGTAAAGTTGTATGGAAATGTCAAAAAGAAGCGAATTCCTGAGCAGACCACCAGATACAGTAATAACATAGCTGCTGTTCTAGAAATGAACTGAGTACAAAAAATGTACATTATTAGAGCAAGGATAAAGGTACCAAGGCATAGAGACTAAACAGTGAACTACTTTACTGTCTCCTTGTCGATGCGTGTGCACATTTACTGTGGACACACACTAGATAGCATACCTTTAAACCATTGGCACAACCAGGGGGTTGAAGCGGGGTGCAAACCTCCCCCGAAATTTTTCAATTTTACATGCACACATACAAACGCACGAACAAACATCTATATTTTAATTGACCCTCCCCCGGAAAAAAGTTTTGAATTAAGCTACTAGTGCTTTAAACAGCTACAAGAAAATAAGACGACGTAAACTACCGAGAAGAATAGGCGAAAAGGAAGGAGCGTCACACTCGCAACTAAGTTTATTCTTGCAAAAACCGTCGCAATATACACACCATGACACTTTCAGCTGGGTATCCTCGCTCGGTCATTATGGCAGCGGCTGAATCCCTGCTTCAAAAGGTTAAAGGGAAAAAGAAGGCATGTCAGCAGTTCGAAAAAAAAAGCCAATAGTTGTCCCGTATGCCCCAGGGCCGTAGCCAGAAATTTTTTTCGGGGGGGGGGGGGGCACCTCCTTAATTTCGGAGGGGGGCACCTCCTTGGCATGGTCATTTTTCGCTCTCTATGCCATGGCGAAAAAAAATTTCGGGGGGGGGGGGGGGCACGTGCCCGGTCTGCCACCTCCTGGCTACGCCACGGGTATGCCCATAAGGTTGAACACAGCCTTAAAAATATGGCTAATAGGAACAAGTACCTGTGGTGTTTTCTGTGCCAAGGAAGCTGTCGCGCCTCTGCCCACAGATTTCAAGAGTATCCGCGCCTGCCCAGTGTGGTTTGAGGCATGCAAGGCCCTACGTCACCTGTGAGATGGGAGTGGTGTACGAAATTCCGCTCTCCTGTGGAAGGGTTTACATCAGCCTGGCCGGCCATGCGTAAACGATCGAGCGAGGGAGCATGATCTTTCAATCAAGAACAATCTTTCAGCACATTTGCCTATGCACTGTTACGCGTGTGGATGTGAGGCAACATTTGCCAATATCACCATTCTTAAAACTGAACACGCTGCGCGAGCACAGAAATAAGAGAAGAAGAGACAAGAAAGAGCACAGACTACCAACTGTATATTTTTCTGTTCAAGAAGCCCACCTATATAGGCATGCATATCACTGCGCCAACACATTTCGCACAAACCTAAGCATCTTAACATTTGTTGCACTGAAACCGCACACCTCTTATCATCGAACGCCGCAATCTGTTCCTGCATAGTTACAAGGTGATCCCTGTATACATGCGCATATCATCTTTTTGCACCGACCGTCAGATGACCCACCGCCACATGAAAACGTCACTCTCGTCAAACAAGAAAAAATAAAGGCAATAGATAACTACTCCCGTTAACCACCCATTTAAAATCAGTGATAAATGTACAACAACGATGGAGCAAGTCTCCACGAGAGTCAAAATCGTAAACTTAAAGACGTGATAAAGGTATAACAATGATGAAGCATAGCACCAAGAAGGCCAGAACCATAAACTTAAAAGCGTTACCTATGCTGAAGGAAAACAAACAGGTGAAAAGGGTGCACCTATCTAAAAAAACACAAATCACAAAAAAAATTTCCAAAAGTAAGAACAAGACTTGTGCGAAGTAACAACCTAAAACATAAGACATGACCGTTTAAAAACATAACTTCTCTGTCCGAAAGGAAAATAGATGCCATGCTCACGCATTTGTCTTTGTACTCTCATAAAATATGCTTCGATGATTTCCCTTTCTGCCTTCTCACGCGCTTTCCCCATGACTGCGACATTCTCGAATCGGGCTATACAACCACACGACCTGCAATGTAAATCCAAATGCCCACCATTTTTGCCCCTTACTGCCAGACTGTGCTCACGCATGCGTTCGTTGAGGCATCGCCCCGTCTGACCTATGTAAACTCACCCACATGATAAAGGGATGCGATAAACAACCGACGCAACGCACATAGTGAACACATATGCATGCTTTCTTGAGCATTCCGATTTCTTCTGTTTTGTCATTAACGAACATATCTGACCTAATTTGCTAGGAGCAGAGAACGCCACATCGACCCCGTACCTGTTGGCAACCTTTTTCACATTGTGGGAGATTTTATGTAGGTACGGCATAACATGTACCGGTTTCTTTTCCTTTTCTTTGTTCTTAGGTGTTGTGGCCTTGTACTTCTGAAGAGGGCTTTCACAGGCACTTGACAAGATCTGCAAGGGGTATCCGGCTGCTCTCAGACGACCCACTTGGGCCTTCAAGCTTTCAGGCATCAGATGCGGGCAGGACTTATTAAGGGCTGCTGCTCAAGTTGACAGCACAATGCCCCTCTTAATCAGCTTTGAATGCGCACTTTCATAAGGCAACAATCCCTTCTTGGATTTAAACGGTCATGCCCAATGTTTTAGGTTGTTACTTCGCACAAGCCTTGTTCTTACCTTTAAAAATTGTTTTGTGTTTTTTTGTGGTTTTTTAGATACGTGCACCCTTTTCACCTGTTTGTTTTCCTTGAGCATAGGTAACGTTTTTAAGTTTATGGTCCTGGCCTTCTTGGTGCTATGCTTCATCATTGTTATACCTTTATCACGTCTTTAAGTTTACGATTTTGACTCTCGTGGCGCCTTGCTTCATCGTTGCTGTACATAAATCAGTGATAAATTACCTTTATTTTTTCTTGTTTCTTGAGAGTGATGTTTTCATGTGGCGGTGGGTCATCTGAGGGTCGGTGCAAAAAGATGATATGCGCATGTATACGGGGATCTCCTTGTAATTATGCAGGAAAAGATTGCGGCGTTCGATGATAAGAGATGTGCGGTTTCAGTGCAACAAATGTTAAGATGCTTAGGTTTGTGCGCAATGTATTGGCTTAGTGATATGCATGCCTATATAGGTTGGCTTCTTGAACAGAAAAATAAACAGGTGGTATTCTGCGCTCTTTCTTGTCTCTTCTTCTCTTATTTTTGTGCTCGCGCAGCGTGTTCAGTTTTCAGATATGAACCAACTAGTCCGCACTGAAGTATTGTTGGAAGAAATTTCTAGTTCAGCGGGTTCTTTCCTTCGTTCCATGAAGAAGCCGCAGGCTGCTATGGCTTGCGTCGACCTTGTCGCACAGTCCATTTGCGTGTCTAGATACCTTTCCTACTGCATGAAGAAACTAATTGTTCCTGTCGAAGTGCGAACAATTTTCGGCGCTCTTGAGCCATCGTGGGGCCAGGCCAACAGGGTCTGCAAGCTGATGAAGTCAGAATCATGGAGACAAGTGCGATTCTACCCTGACTGGCTCCGGGTGGTACTGGAAGAAGATTGCTGTCGAGAAACAGGCAAGCGGATGTTCGCGAAGCACAAACGAAAGGCGAATCAAATGGCGGAGTTGTTGTGGCAGACTGTGAGGGCTGGCTTTGCTGTAAGGCCACGAGTCACCTCAGGAGGCAATGCTGTCACTTACCTGGGAGACGCAAATATTCCTCCAGGGGTGGAATGCGTCCAAAAAAAAGGGCCCCAAGTGCAGCTTCCAGCCTCGCTCAACGCGTCCTGAAATGCTGTCCCATGAGCATCGAGTAGGCCAACATGTGCGAGAGCAAGACCAGCAGAGGGCCATCGGGGAGGGAATAGACTGCCTGATGAGAACGGTGAGTGATCAGCCGGTTCCTAGGCCTCCCTTGAGGTTTGTTCTCAACGCACTCAAAGAAAGGAAGTTGATGGTTCTCACTTCGGACAAAGAGGGAGGGTTCGTGGTTCTGCCTGAAGGGATGTTCCAGAGCAAGGCACTGGAAGCTGTACACAAAAACTTCAAGGCGGTGCATTTTTTGCCCCAAAAAAAACGGAAGCGTGCGGCTCAAAAACTCTTGAAAGAAATGAACCTGGACCCTCTCTGCAAAGAGGTAGCAAAAGCAAAAAATGTGTCACTCCAGTCCTTTTTCACTTGCAAGACGCACAAATGCGGCTACCCGCTACGCCTCATTGTGTCCGAGAAGAGCAGCTGGCAAAGGTTAGTTGCACGGTACTTACAGGGTATCCTGGGCTCCCTGCGCAGTGGTGATCCTTTCTTAGTGCGAAGCTCAGCGGAAATTATTTCTACGTTGAAGGAAGGACTGCCGTCAGCGTCCACGGCCTTTTCAATTGATGTGGAAGAGTTATTTTACTCAATTCCACATGGTGGCCTTTTGACGCCGTCAGGCACGCCATTGATGAATTTGGGGAAATGAATTTCGAAAGTAAATATTGCATTTTCACTAACAGCTTTTTGCAACTTCTAAAATTCTACCTAAAGTCGACTGTAATCAGTTACCAGGATGGTTTCTACGTCCAAAAAGCCGGAATTTGCATTGGTTCTGCTGTAGCTCCTGTCCTCAGTGATTTTTCCTGGCAGCATTCGGCCAGCGCCTGAAGGATGAACTGCCCTCTCTGGGTGTCGTCCGCACCTTCAGGTATGTGGACGACTACCTTATTGTGCTTGGACATATACCTGGTGATCTTATGAACGGTACTGTGAAAAGTGTCGTGGAGGCTTTTGCGAGGCTCTCCAGTGGTTTAAAGTTCACGCACAAAATGCTGGTCGAAAATGAGATACAGTTCCTGGACCTACGGCTGAAGTTTAGCGAAGAGCACGTCTGCTACAAGTACAACCCGCGATCCAAGAAGGGATTCTTGCCTTATGAAAGTGCGCGTTCAAAGCTGATTAAGAGGGGCATTGTGCTGTCAACTTGCGCAGCAGCCCTTAATAAGTCCTGCCCGCATCTGATGCCTGAAAGCATCAAGGCCCAAGTGGGTCGTCTGAGAGCAGCCGGATACCCCTTGCAGATCATCTCAAGTGCCTGTGAAAGCCCTCTTCAGAAGTACAAGGCCACAAAACCTAAGAACAAAAAAAAGGAAAAGAAACCGGTACATGTTATGCCTTACCTACATAAAATCTCCCACAATGTGAAAAAGGTTGCCAACAGGTACGGGGTCGATGTGGCGTTCTCTGCTCCTAGCAAATTAGGTCAGATATGTTCGTTAATGACAAAACAGAAGAAATCGGAATGCTCAAAAAAAGCATGCAAATGTGTTCACTACTTGCGTTGCGTCGGTTGTTTATCGCATCCCTTTATCATGTGGGAGAGTTTACATAGGTCAGACGGGGCGATGCCTCAACGAACGCATGCGTGAGCACAGTCTGGCAGTAAGGGGCAAAAATGGTGGGCATTTGGACTTACATTGCAGGTTGTGTGGTTCTATAACCCAATTCGAGAATGTCGCAGTCATGGGGAAGGCGCGTGAGAAGACAGAAAAGGAAATCATCGAAGCATATTTTATAAGACAATACAAAAACAAATGCGTGAGCATGGCGTCTGTTTTCCTTTCGGACATGGAAGTTATGTTTTTAAACGGTCGTGTCTACTGTTTTATGTTGTTACTTCGCACTAGTCTTGTTCTTGCCTTTGGAAATTTTTAGATGCGAAGCATCTTATGCTCGGGGCTATGTCCGTCCCTCCCACGTCCCGCGTCCCCCGTCCCGCGTCCGGCCACTTTCATGAAGTAGGGAAGCACCCATTATGCGAACCAGAACACTGTAGTAATATGAAGGCCGTCAACCCCACCACAGTCATCAGAGTCATGGCCGAGAGTACAGAGAGGCTGCTTAGCAATGGCTAGGCAGGTGGTTTCTGTCGCCCAGGTTGACCCCATTCCTTGAGTCATGGCCGAGAGCACAGAGAGGCTGCTTAGCAATGGCTAGGCAGGGAGTGTCTGTCGCCCAGGTTGACCCCATTCCTTAATCTTGCTTGCATGTGTTTGGAGGGGGCTTAGTCCGTCCCTCCTTCCCGCATCCCACACCACCACAGCGCATGCGCGTCCTCTCCCCCTCTCTCTCCCCAACGCTCACCCTCTTTCTCTCCTCTAGGAATCCTCTACTCTACGGAGCGGCGTCCCACATCCCCTCAGCGCATGCGCGTCCTGTCCCCCCTCTCTCCTCTAGGAATCCTCCACTCTACGGAGCGGCTCCCGCGTACCACACCCCCCACAGCGCATGCACGTCCCCCCCCCCCCCCCCCGTCTCTCTCCTCTCCTACGGTCCCCCCCCCCCGTCCTTTCCTCTAGGAATCTTCAATGGAGCGGCGCGCACGACAGGTGGTGTGACAGCTGCATACTCCGCTGGGGGCGCCACGGTAGTTCCGCGCGTTATGAAAATGACGGAGCGCGTGCGCCTCATTCTCTCTCCTGTGCAGCGCCGCGGTGAGCACCCGGACCACTCCCGTGAAATGAGTACGGCGACGTTCCTCCCGCTCAAGCTAACCATCTCCCCGCTGCTTCGCATCCACACATGGCTCCCCTTTAGCGGGAGATGGAAAAGTTTTTTGTGATTTTTTGTGGTTCTTTAGATACGTGCACCCTTTCACCTGTTTGTTTTCCTTGAGCATAGGTAACGTTTTTAAGTTTATGGTTCTGGCCTTCTCGGTGCTATGCTTCATCGTTGTTATACCTTTATCACGTCTTTAAGTTTACGATTTTCACTCTCGTGGCGCCTTGCTTCATCGTTGTTGTACATTTATCACTGATTTTAAATGGGTGGTTAACGGGAGTAGTTATCTATTGCCTTTATTTTTTCTTGTTTCTTGAGAGTGACGTTTTCATGTGGCGGTGGGTCATGTGAGGGTCGGTGCAAAAAGATGATATGCTCATGTATACAGGGATCACCTTGTAATTATGCAGGAAAAGATTGCGGCGTTCGATGATAAGAGGTGTGCGGTTTCAGTGCAACAAATGTTGAGATGCTTAGGTTTGTGCGCAATGTGTTGGCGCAGTGATATGCATGCCAATATATGCAGGCTTCTTGAACAGCAAAATAAACAGTTGGTAGTCTGCGCTCTTTCTTGTCTCATCTTCTCTTATTTCTGTGCTCGCGCAGCGCTGTTCCAGTTTTCAGATATGAACCAACTAGTCCGCACTGAAGTATTGTTGCACCATTCTTGGTAGACGCAAGGAGGTGATTTAGCGAGATATGCTATAAGCATACTTCATCAGAAAGAAAAAAAATATCTGTAGAAGTGATTCATGAGTGGTGCTGCGTTCAGCTGAATTTGATTTTTTTAAAGGTTTCTTAACTCGAACATGCATTGAGAATGGCCGATTGTTGTGATGTGATGCACGGTGTTTTATTGCACATGTGTGGCATGGTGTGTATATCGCGACGGTTTTGCAGGAATAAAGTTAATTGCGAGTGTGACGCTTTTTCCTTTCGCTTATTCTTCTCGGTGGTTTGCGTCGTCTTATTTTCTTGTAGCATGCACAAACTAGCCCAACAAGAAGTTTTACTGCTTAAAACAGTTGTACACAAAATGCACAATAAAAGCAGGTAACCTTTCAACAGTATGCTTACTGCCAAAGAGCTCCTCAATTGATGCTTTGTCATCGCTCTGGGCTTTTGATGGTTGTCCCCATTTCTGTCTTTGCGTTGTCCACGACACACCTTCATGCTTTGTGATGTATAATGCCACAGCGGCGCAGTGTTTGCATGTGCCCGCAGCTCCATATCTGCAGCTACAATACCCTCCTCGAAGTTGGCGACTGTCTTTGTCAAGCTGGAAGGCAATACGAACGGTGTTTAGTTCTCTTGCCGTACGTTAGGCAAGCTCAGAACGATAAGCATGATATTAATGTAATTGTTCCCAGAAAAGGACAGCTTCACTAATTCCTTAAAGCACTGGACACTATGTGAAAATGAACATTTAGCTGCAGCAATTTGCGTATATATGTGCCAGTGGATTATCTCAAAACATACTCCACACGAAACGCGAATAACGTGTTTACGAATAAAAAGTCAGAATAATTCAGTGCTCATTCGTCTCACTTGCACCGCGAAGCGCTCGTAGTTGCGCCGATTCGGTCGAAAAGTAAGTCTCTTGTTCTGTGTTCAGCAGTGAGCCGTGATAGACCGCTTACAACTGCTTGTACACCGCAGAAGTTTTCGTTTTGCGGCGCACCAAACTACGCCGACGCGCACACAACGTCGGAGTTCCGCGGTGTCGCACAGCCGCCTTCAATGAAGATCGCACCCGATTCGAATCAAATTTCTCAATTTCGATCAAACATAGCCGCCGCCTCACTGGCTAGCAATTCGAATCGAGCTATTCTACTTCACTGGTCATTACTGTGCCGACAACGGCCTGCGATCGCGATGCTCCATATGGACGCGCGGATCGCAGTCGATGGAAAACAGATCGGGTACAATCGAAATGCAAAGTAACCGTGCTGTACCCACTTCGTATCGATATGTTTATCTATTTAAAGTGACAGTGTGACAAGGGGGAATGAAACGAAAGGCC
Source organism: Rhipicephalus appendiculatus (assembly GCA_030522465.1). Lineage (NCBI taxonomy): Eukaryota > Metazoa > Arthropoda > Arachnida > Ixodida > Ixodidae > Rhipicephalus > Rhipicephalus appendiculatus. The sequence continues at coordinate 84,419 of JALIZH010027505.1, forward strand.
GCCGCGTGCAGCGCGTCGCACTAATGAAGCATGTATCGCCACCAGAGAGGCGGTCGATTAAAAGTTGGTCAAATCATAACACAATGTTTTCAAGGTGGCACTTTAGTCACTTCAATTTTTGTGTCACAGTAGGTATTACTCACGTGCAGGATGACTTCGTAGAGCTGCTTTCCCTGCTGCGAGCGGCACTTCGCGTGAACGTCCAGGCCATCCACTTCTTTCACGTCGCGTACATGTGAAGCAGTGTGCAGCTTGTCTCCACTTTTCAACCCCGCACCATGAGAGTAGTCTCCTATTCCTTTAATAGGTCGAAACCCCGCAAAAAGTATTTGGGACATCACCAATTTAAGAGGAGCGAGCATTGCTCTTGCGCGCACACAAAAACATCGGATCGTGGGCGCACAGGTGGAGAAGCGTGATGCGTGCATATTTTCAGATTTCCCACCGTCCCGCTGTCACGCCGCTCGCCACGGGCGGCGCTGAACGCCCCAGGGCCGCTCCTGCTCAGCAGCGCCGCCTGTTCACTGTACAGAGCCTATACAGGAAACCGGACGTGTTCCACATTGAGTGCATTGCATCACGCGCGAGCGCGCAAATCTTGGATGCTGCATCAGTCATTGATAGTGGAATGGCTTCTTTCACGCCACTTTCGTAACCATTTGTTGCAGAATTATCGGCACGTTCTTTACCGTCAATGCCACAGTGGCCCGGGAGCCACTGAAAAGTAATGTCATGCCCTTTCTCTTTTAAGCCCTGGTAGGTTTTTCTGGTTTCCAGTACAAGTTGGTGTTGTGCACCACGACGTAGAGCTGGTGACATGCACTGTAGGGCTAACTTCGAGTCTGTAAATATACCCCATTTTTGTGGTGACTCGAATTCAATCCTTCGAAGTGCACTACGGAGTGCCGCAAGCTCCACAGTAGTCGACGTGGTCCTATGAGACGTTGTATAGCTGTATGTTTCGACTTTCGCTAGGAAAATGACAGCTCCTGCGGATCCCCTAACAGTTGTCGATCCATCCGTGTAGAGTTTAATGTGTTCTGCATATTCCTCGTGTAGCATCCGCAGAGACAGCTTCTTTAAAGCTGGCGATGACAGCTCCGCCTTCCTACGAATTCCTGGCACTGGCAAACGAAGTTTGGGCAGTTCCAGGCACCAAGGGTGTGTCAAGATTCTTTCAGGGGGGCATGTAGCCTGTTGGAAGGCATCCTTGGTAAGCCGAAATTCTCTTGCTAAAGGAGGCACCGGGCCGGTCTACTGGAAGCGAGGCTAGGTGGTGGGCAGGGGCGCGAGCGAGGTGTCTGATGTGTGCTCTAAGCACCTCCAAGGTTATATGAATGCTGGGAGGATAGTCCTTTGCAATGGCAATGGTCTCCGCTGTTGACATGCAGCGTGGCAGTCCGAGACAAACTCTAAGTGCCAGACCTTGAGCACTTTCTAATGTACGCAAGTTGCTTTTGCAGGTGTTCGTCAGTACTGGGAGACTGTACCGCAGATATCCCAGAAACAGAGTCCGGTATAATTGCCACATAGCGTGCACCGATGTACCCCATGTTTTCCCTCCAAGGAATTTGAAGAGATGTGAGATGGCAGTCAGGCGCTTCTTAAGAACGGCCACATGGGAACTCCAGCAAATGTCTCTGCCGGTGAAGACGCCCAGGAATATGTGCGTCCTGGCGTAACAGACATTTTGCCCGTTGATAGATATGGTATATGCCGTCATTGGCTTTCGCGTAAATGCGACCAACGCAGATTTCTCAGGTGAAATCTCGAGGCCTTGTTCCCTAAGATACGCCGATATCGAAATCACGGCTTTTTGGAGCCTCGCACGTACTTGAGGCCGTGTTACGCCTGACGTACAAACACAGATGTCATCGGCATAAATGGATATATGAACCGAACTCGTTATACGTTCCACGAGGCCGATTAACATAAGGCTGAATAATGTGGGGCTTAAGACTCCACCTTGGGGAACACCACGATATGTGTAGTGCTGAGAAGTTGGCCCATCATCCGTCTGCACGTAGAATGATCTCATGTGCAGGTGGCAGCAGATCCAACGGTACACTCGACCACCAAGACCAACCGATTCGAGGGCGTCAAGTATGGCCTCATGAGAAACGTTGTCGTATGCTCCTTTTACATCAAGAATAGAGCGACGGATAACCGTCTGCTCAATTTCTGGTGTTGGACGTAGTAAGGCTGTGAAAGCACCGAGAGTGGTAGCGACGATGAACAATCAGCTGGAAACTCACAAGGCGCGAGTTGCACTTCACGTCTCCTCGTGCGTTAATGTCTTTTTTTTCACGCTCGTAAGTCACTTTGACTATGTTAAATGTATAATATTATTCAGTGGGATCAAAATAAACGCATAATTTTTCTTGTGCACTGCATGTAGCACAATTATTGTGGATGTTATGAAGCGCCGCATGCCGCGAACACGCGAACAGTGAAGCGAAATGGTTAGATCGATGAAACGAGCAGTCACGGCCACAATCAACGCCTCTCAGCTAACTTCTCCCGTACTTCGCCGGTACCTTCCGAACGGCATTGTTCGACGAATTTTCGCAACGTCGGTGAAGTCGACGTTACGAACGACATACGTGTGTATTCTATTCGATGTTCATGTTTCGGTCGTGCTGATCGAACCTGCAACACCCGAGTGCAGTGAATTGCGCACAGCTAGAGTCTAAGCATGGATGCAACACAAGCGCTACTGAATGGAATGTTAAACATGTAAATGCAACACCATGTTCCTGACTGCGCAAGTAATGATGACGGTGTAATCTGTTTGCAAACCATCACCACGTTAAACATTCGGTCCCCTGCAGCAGCGATGACTCTACTCGCTATCGGCCTGCTACTGCGACAAATCCTTCAGGCAGGCTCGGTACATACTACCTCAGAGTTCCGTTCACTTTATGCGTCAATTCTAGTTCATGCAGTTTTCTCTAACACGCACGTGATTTGGAAAGCATCCTTCATGCATGGTAACGGAGCTGAAATATGACCTTTCACTCCGCGCCAAAAAAGTAGGTGGCGAGCTTCCATGGTTTGGGAAAGTATTTTGGTCTCATATACATTTCAGAGCAGCTCATGACTTCATGCAGTGAAAGTGGCACGGGTTGTAAGTTCGCACGTCCTATCTGTTCCTATACTAACAAACGGGTTGACCCTCATACGGGCGCCATCTTGAATCGTACAGCGCGCCACCTATATAATTCGTGTGTATGGCGAATACACACACTTCAATGTACTTGCTCGCGCTTATACTCATATATTGTTACGCTGCAAGCTGCTCACTAACGTTCATACTCACGTGCACTCACACTGTACATACTCACGCATGTTTATGCTCACACGTGCTCCCGCTCTAAAATACTCACTCACGTACATGCTCACGCGTACTCACACTCGTACGTACACACTCATGTTTCTACTCAGGTCTTTTCAAACTCACAGGTACTCATTCACGTTTATACTCCCGTGTAGACACATCCATATATACATCCTCACACACACTCACACTCAGATATTCTCCCAATGGAAGCTACACACTCATGGTTAGACTCACGTGCACGGCACTCGTACGTACCTACTCACGTTCATATCACATATACTCACTCTACAAGCTGCTCAATCACGTTCATACTCGCGTCTACTCACACTCATAGGTACTCACTCATATGTCTGTTCACCCTCGCAGGAACTCGCTCATCTTCATAATCACGTGAATTCACACTCCAAGCTACTTTATATACTACACTACAAGTCATTCTTGGAAAAAGTAGAGTGGGATCTGTAAGATTTATAAATAGAAACTGATCGCATCTTTTTTGCTGTCTATCACTGTGCAAGCAAGACCTCATTGCTCCCTAAAAAAGATATGATACTTACACATTCCCTAAAATTTGTTTTCGTTAGCTGTGTTAAGCTATCGCCTTCAGGTGTTGTCGGATGAAATTGAAGTTCGCTTTTTATGTGCCTTGTGTTACAAAACAAAAAGCTATAGTAACACTGTCACAGCGTTATGTGTGGTTTTATATCACCGATCTTGGAAAGAAAATGTTGTTTTTCAAGGTTTGTGCTTGTGTTCGTATCTTACCTCGATTTTGTCCGTGTTTTTACCGCACTATGCTACGAGCCAATTTATGATGAATCCACAAATTGAATTCGTACCCTTGCACGCCGGAGGATCACCGGAATTATTTAGCTCTACATTGCAGTAACCGTCACTACATTGTATAACTATTAATAATTACATAATTTTTGTGGTTTAGCATCCCATAACAAGGATATGACCATGAGGGACGCCGTAGTGGAAGGCTCCGGAAATTTCGACCACTTGGGATTTTTTAAAGTGACCCTAAATCTAAGCCCACGAGCGTCAAGCATTTTTGCCTCCATCGAAAATGCGGCCGAAGCTGCCGGGATTCTATCGCGCGACCTAAGGGTCAGCAGTCGAGAGCCATAACCACTGGACTACCGTGGCGGGTGCATGGTAAATTTGTAAGTCGTAATGATAACATGGCCAATATCGGTTCTGGCACCCTTAGAGTATGATATCCTAGCCTCTAATACACCATGGCACACGGCAAACGAAGTTCACCTCTTTTAGACGGCTTGCTCACTCATGCGCGCTGCCTCGATATGAACGTGGATTGCGCAGCTTGCTTAGCGGTGATGGTACCGCTGATGGCCTTGGCAGCAGTTTTGTAAGTGCCCCCATTGCGCACGCGAGCTGTCAAACTCGCCATACTATATTTTCCGTCACAAAACCTGATTCCCCAAAAGCTAAACAAACAGATTTTCCTTTCATCCCTATTGAAAATCTGTCCACCATAAGAATGGTGGATTCCACCATCCATCATTATGGTGCATTATGGTGCTGGAATATGGTAGCATATGGTGTACGCTGCCGTATGATGGATGCTGGAAACCAATGGAGCGCAAAACGGCTTTAAACCATCAGAACCATCGTGCCTAGCTGCCACTCATAAATATTTGCAGAGAAAATAATGAAGAAAGCATCAGTGCAAAAAAAGAAAAAGACTTTCGTCACGAGGAGTCGAACGTGCCACCTCCGGATACCGAGCTGGGTACTTTCCCACTACGCCACGCTATAACATGTTTTGCGTTTCGCAGAACGACGAGTCAACACACTAACACTCCGTTTATCTTCAGCGTTCTATGTCGCATACTCGAGACAGACACGATCGTGTCTGACTGGTCATTTGCATATATTTTAAACACAAGAACACAGTTACCAGTAACGAATGGCATTTCGATAATGGCAACAGCGCTAAATTTCTGTTACAATTCACAACGTAACTCCAAAACAAAAAAATAACAACCGGCCTTCACTGCTAAGTTTAAGTTTCTCGCTCTTTCCAAAGTACGACATGTGTAGATAATTCGAGTCGAATCTAAGCTCATTCGATAAATACGCGCGTACAATTCATTGAGTACGGTGATGTTTTTTCGCGCAACGTACAGCGCGGCCGTGCCAGCGCACTGATCTGTGTAGCTCTATCGGTAGTTACAACTACATAACGGCTTGGCCAAGAACGAATGCAGTGCGCGGGAAAAATATCTTATCATAATCGTTCAGTAAGGGGTAAGAATTGACAAATCTGTGTTCTCGCATACGAGCCAGAGAAATGCCGGCGAGTGTGACCGGCGGCTATCGGTGACCAGAGGCGTTTGCTGAAAGCGCGTCGCATCGATGCTCTTCGCTTCTTGTGCGGACGCCGTACACAAGAAAGCATGCTTCATTTAGGGTAACCCATGTCACACCTGTGCTGTAAAAGTCATTCGTACTCGTTCAAATCGTGTATAGGGAACCCAAGCTTAAGTTTGTGCCCGATGCTCACGTGGCCCACCTATGCGTTACTGGGGATAGAGGCTGCCCACGAAGGCGGTTTGTTGCCGGATTCAGCAGCAGTGGCGGCAATTACACGTTTGCTCATGCGCTCCTCATTCGGCCCCAAGCACTGCTAGTCAGCAATAGTTACATTGTGACGCACCACAGATGCAATCCGAGAGCTATGCGCGTGCGCGGCAGCGGGCGTTGCAGCGTTTTAGCGAAAGGAGCACCATGGATATTCCCAGTCACGATAAGAGCAGTGGCGCCTCTCGACGTTGCTTTGGAAGCCTACCTTGAAACTGAGAAGCACTCATAACACGTAGACGGACTCCGTCGGTACGCTAGCGCTAAACTGTGGTGGAAATCATGGTGGTAGAATTGGATGGCTTGTGTCGTTCTTGGTGGGGCTTATGTCGACGCGTAATAGATTGTGGATTTCAGCTTCGCACGCACTTTCACTGTTATCTTAAAGTGCAGCAGAGGTAACGAGTGAGCAAGAATTTCGATAGTTGCATTTAGCGTGCCGAAATCAAGTGGCGGCTGTTTTCTTGTCTACCAGTTGAAAGGTCTCATTTACTTCTAGAATTGCGCGGCCATGTAACACATTTACTGTCGCTGTTCACACCGACATCTCTAGAAGTGTAAGCATCACAATACAGCACCACATTGCAGATGTCAAACTAATATAAGTACGTGCACAAAATGTAAATATTCACGGATTCTGCGCTCCACAAAATTTGAGGCCGTATATTGACTCCGCATGAATAAAAAGAAAGCGTGCTAGAAAGCGTAATGATCGGCGTTGGCTTCTTTGGACTGTAAACACATTTGTCTGCCCATTTGAGAGGGAAACGTTACAAATAACAGTGATTTCACATACTGCGCCACATGGATTTTCATCACGCCACCATTATCCAGCTTGTTCACAAAGCCATTCAGGAAAACATATTTTGCATCGCCATCATTAGCCAGCATTTTCCACTGTCACCATCATTGGCTCGCCACCACCACCACGATCTGCCACTATTTTTCCACTCTTGCCATCATCATCCACTATAACCACGACAGCTTCGAGCTAATGCACTATTATTTTCACCACATGCACTATTGTTTCCACTATATCCAGAAACGATTCCAGCATCCACCAACCCAAGATTTTCAAGAGGGATGACTTCTTCAGTATATAGCATTATTTCGGAGAACAAGACCTCTCCTAAATGCCATCAGAAGCAGGATCGGAAAGCACGGTTCAATCACGAAACAATGTAATTACGATGCGCCTGCCATCTGTTTGGAACCTTAGAATGCGTGGACGCGATGCATATCCTAAAATGGGGCAAAAAAGCACACGCACGAAAAGCACAATGGCAGAGGCAACAAAGCGGTGAACGTAGAACATCTTTATTGTGAAGGCTTGATGTTTTCATTTTATCGCTCTATTGTACGCTTTGCATCTTATCCGTTCTTTGAGCACTCTCTTTGTTCCGCTGTATGATACCACCAAATCTGAATAAATACCAGTCGGCGATTTCATAACTTGACTGTGGCTAATTTAGCCCCATAGGAGCGTCTATTACAAAGAATATCCCATTGTGCATCTAGGGATCATAGACGCTGCCGTCTTTTATTTAATTGTATTGAAATCGCCCAAAAATTCAACAAAGCACTGAAAAATACACACAACATAGGGCATTTTTGTGACTCTCTGGTAGAAGTGTTGTGCTATTCAAACTCAAACATTTTTCCCAAGCACACCAAACCTTCAACCTTGTATTTATGTATTCCGCACATGTGTGCAGAATTAAGTAGCCATGCTTTTCAGTTTACAGTGCGTTCCTTCCTCTACACCAATGCCGACGCTCAGGAGATTTTCTACAATAATAGGGGAAAAGTTAACTGTGGCAGAAGCGTTCATTTATTCCAAGTAAGAATTACATGCGCATTGCATCTGAAATGCAGAATAGTTTGTCCAACTAAAACATCCAAGCCCACAATACGACCCCCACCGATTCTAATGAAAAGAAAAGAGCCAGATGGTATTGGTTTGAACAAGTTCGCCGAAGTATTTTAGTTGGAAAAAAGTATTGTTCTTTTACGTGCCGTCGCAAGTTAATCCATATACTTTTTGCGCCTTAAATAGACCTAGCGAAGAAGCAAGAAAGCATGCGGCATTGTTACAGCTGCAAATTTTTTGAAGCTTTTGTACTAGGCAATATATTATATGCGAAAAATATTTTCACCGTGTCTCAATAAATGTTTATTGAGAAAAGTGCTTGCACATTTGACAAAAAAGTGCGCAGCTGCCACTAATGGCGCGAGGCTGGAACAATTAGCGGAGCTAGTGCTCGACCTAGCCAAATTTTGCTATACTTCGTTTCATACATCAGGTGCAACGCTGTGGAAGCTATGCAATAAGTTCGGTCAGCAACATGTATAAGTCCGCGCGTCCCACGCTGGAATTTCGTCGTTGTAAAAGCGGCCTCCGGGATGGGCTCCAGCTGCGCGCTGCCAGAACTGATCGCGGGGGCCACGATATGAAAACAGAGACGCTTAGCGATTCTGAACAAACCTATTGATAACTGTATAAATAAGGGGGTTCGTTTATTTCTCAGGCGCACACAACCTGCATTTATTACCCGTCTAGGAACTCAAAAAAAAAAAACACGTTACGGGTAGTAAAATTATTCAACAATTTCTTCGTACGAGCGCATCCAGTCCAAGAAGTCTCGCTAGCTTCCATAGCGCTGCACCTGATGTATGAAACAGAGTATAGTACTGTCACGATTTTGCTAGATATGTGTACATTTTGCTAGTAGTACTAAGTATGGCTACACTTGGCTAGACATGTCACGTGACTACCTGTTACATGACGTGATATTCGCCACATGACTAGCTGTTACGTGGCTTTTGGCCGGAACATACCACGCGACTACCTGTTAGGGGACTTATGGCGGCAATGTGTCCCGTGACGACCTATTATGCGATGGTGCATGATTTTAACCACATGACTAAATGTTACGTGATTTTTAGTCACGTGACTTCATGTCGCGTGATGTTCCTAGTTTTTTAGTCACGCGAGTAGTTACGTGATGTTACATAAAGCTAGTCAGGTGACGTGAAGTTGCATGATTTTTAATCACGTCACTAGCTGTCACATGATGCTGCGTGATTTTAGTGTCGTGACTAGATGTTACGTGATGATGCGCAATTTCAGTCCCGAGACTAGTTTAAAAGGGTGAAAACTCTTTTAAACTAAAATCGTAAAAAACAGCGCGGGCACACGGGACCAGAGCGACAGACAGGACTGGTCGCTGGCTGACAACATGAGCGTTTATTTCGTGTAAACAAATATATGCGCTTCGTTGGAAATTGCAAAAACAACAAAAATGATGGCAAGGGATGCTCTGCGCATGCGTCTCGACTAGTACATCGAAATGCAAAGTTCAATCGCGGAGATAATTAATCGCCTTGTCCAATAGTGCGATGGACGGTGCGCTTAGACATGATGGCCCAATGAAATGAATCGTGAATGCTTCATAGATTTCGCGGGCACGGATATCGCGATATCTGCGTGAGATGCGCGTCTCTTCAAAACTCGGAGTGCATCCACACTCGGCACAGTGAATTGCCAGATTGCTTCCAGTTTTGACCTTGAGATTTTTTTGTGCTCTCGAAGCCGGTCGTTCACGCAGCAACCCATTTGACCAACGTAGTGGCCACCGCAGGACGTTGGTATCTCATAGGACTTTAGTCTTGCAAGGCGCAAACCGCGTAGCATGTTGCTTCTTGCACATGGAAGGATTCTTTTGTATATATTTGTTCACTCGAAATAAATGCTCTTGCTGTTAGCCAGCGCAAAGTGCTGTCTGTCTCTCTGGTCCTGCGTGCCCGCGCTATTTTTTACGACGACCCAGACTCGTTGTTACGTGATTTTCAGTCTTGTAACAAACTAGCCCATCATAGTTTTGATATTACGCGCTGGATAAATCGGCGCACGTGTTATGGAAGCGAAGCAGATATTGAAGACGAGCGTGTAGCGGTTCACGCTGATGCTAATTCCGGGTCGCATTAACCGGCGCTTAAAGAGCTCCGCTCTAAAAAATACCTTTACGGAAGATAAACTCGTAAATTAGGCATGAAGGTCCTTGCGATTAAACTACGCTATATGGTTCATTATATGCTGCATCATCTCCCCTTGTGATCCGGAACTGTTTATTCGTGTAAATTTTGTTTGAAGCGAACGAATACTTCTTGATATACACAACCAATGTCACTGGTCTGCACTGGCAAATTGCGCCTACGCGCAGCTGCCAGTCTTTTCGTCGTGTGCTGCAAAGCAGATGGTAGGAGGCATGTAAATCTAGTTCGAAATCCTCAGGGCACGTTCGGTTCGCTTGTGTATCCTTGGTGAAAAAAACGCCCTGCCGTCGTGTTGGCGGTGTTTGGTCTTTTGTTCCTCTTACACGACGGTTCTTAGATTTGTCGGTTCAGCAAAGTTTCTGCAGCTGGTGAGTCGACAGTCACAGAAGACGGCGGGTGAGGTATTCTTTCGGCTGCTATAATTATTTTAAGCACAGTTAGAGCATGCGCATCCTCTATATGCTGTAGTAATCAAGACTTGGTGCAAATTAAAAAAGTCACAGTTTCGCCGCAAGGGCGAACCAATGAATGCGATAGCGACAAATTGACATTTCACGTGAAGAACGGCAAGCAGATCGAAACTTGGAGCGCAATGCTCGAGCGCAAAGGACGCACGAAACATACGTACAGGTATACACAGGACGAGCGCGAACTAACAAGTGTCACAGTTGTTACTTCACTGTGTTTGGACAGCACGGGTCTCTGCAGCGAGCGAAGTGACCTTTGTAAAACGTAAAATTGCCCCCACCCCAAGATAAGCGCTCGCGAAACAGGGCAAAAGCGACTACGCCCTGCAGGCCAAAGTGCAAGGGGAGCCAACCCATCGCAACAAGTGGAGCGCCGAGCGCGCACTTTATGCCATCTCACTTTCTTCGTGGCTTTGGTGTATATATATATATATATATATATATATATATATATATATATATATATATATATATATATATATATATATATATATATATATATATATATATATATATATATATATATATACGGGGCATGACGGCGAATAGCAGCCGAGAGTGTCCATATGATTGCTATCCCAATAAAATGGATAACGAATTCCAAGCTCTTGTTCAAAGCGTTCCTCAATCCTCTCCATCGGAATTTAAAAGAAAATATTGCTATAAAAAACTAGTAATTTACAGCTGTACCACAACTCAGCAAGATAAATCGTATAAAGCTTATACTTTTGATGGACGTCAAACAGATGCTTGAAGAATGAAATGGACATACAACTTTAAGTATCGGTTCTCGACCTTCGTCTCTCTGTGTCCTCGCCACTGTGTATTGGCTGGTGGCAGTGACACGCACATTACGTGCGTGTGCAGGAATCACCAAAATTTTTAAATATTACTCCATGCCAACGGTATCGAAGGGATAACTGATGACCTTGTGGCTAAGTTGGTCTGTCGACTTGATAATGAAGGCAGCATATTCAGCAAATGCGCATACTACCCAGGTATAATTTATGCTGGCACTCTGCTTTAGCTAAGCCTCGCCTGCATTTTATGTTGTATACATTAGTGATTTCCATGATCGCGACGCATGCTCGTGATGATGTCATTCCTCTTGTGTGCGTTTTATTCTTATGTACTCTTCTTGTATTGCCACTGCATTTCCTTGCTTGTATAATGTTTGCATCTTTTCCACTCCTGTAATAACCCTCAAAGAGGGTTGACAGTATTCTGTAAATAAAATAAATAAATAAAATAAATAAAATTGTCGAAAGCACAGACACACATGTCCAGCAATGAATAAGCGGTGTTCGCAGCTCACTCTAAACCATTGTTTTCGCACACGAAGGGTTTTCTGAAAGGTTTGCAGACGTTTCAACTTAAGACCCATCATTTCGTTAGCAAGCAGCAGATGAGGCACTTTCAAGAACTGAAATCAAGCCTAAGTCTTAAGATGCTCTCTCTCAGTGGTTATTAATAAAAAAAGAAGGAAAAAGAAGAGAAAAGTAACCGCCTCGTAACTGTCTCTCTTTACGAGGACACCTCAACAAGGCGGCACAGGGATGGGGTGTGGGGAATAAAAGGGATAGCGTAGGGGTGAAGGATAGGAGGAGAATAATATTAATAATAATAAAAAAAGGTGACAATTTTGGTGTGCCGGACGGACGAGCGAGCTCTCGCGCGAAGCGCAGCCGTCAGGGGAGGGCACCAAGGAGGCCGGGAGAAGGAGGATCGCCGCGGGATGGAGAGCAAAACGGGCCTAGGGGCGCGTGGGGGAGTTGAGCGCTCAAGTCGCTCGCCGAAGCACGTAGCGACGGCTCAGTAAAATAAAGGAACGATGTGGCGATATATTTCGCGTGTAATTGTAGTGTTAG
>JALIZH010027506.1:0-18739 GCA_030522465.1 Rhipicephalus appendiculatus
TTTTCCGCTTAATACGACTTCCCGGCTAATACACTCGCAATCCTCAAAACTAAACACCCCATACCATTATAAAAATAACTATTGAGTTGTTGTTGACATTCCGGTCACTATTCATTGAATCAACCGATTTTCAACGACTTGGCAAGATGTCTTGACGTTGCTCAATATATACTCAATAGCTTTTTTCTGTTGATTACATCAACTAAAAAGTCATTGACAAAAAATGTTGACTTATCGTTGCGCCTTTATTGAGTTGCAGTGTATGTATTAGCGTGCATTGCCAAGCCTGTAAAGTATCGAAACCTTTTTATGGATGAAACCACCCCAAGTAAGCAGCGCATACCCCGATAGAACGCATATTATAAACGTCCTGTGCATATGCGGTCTTCTATCGCTTGCGTACTAGCTGTATACGTTTGGCAACGTGATTTCTCCAGCCTGTCCGTTTCATTAGCTCTAACCGAACGACTCACCACATGACTATTCAGGCGGCAACAATGCTATAGCTGACTTCTTGCTGCAGTAACGCAAACAACGCAGTAAAAGTGTAACGTCCATGTAAACAGCCGTGGGCACCAACTGCGCTGCCGCTGAATACACAAAGAAAGCTTGAATAATTAATTGCTGGGGTTGTATGCGCCAAAACCACAATATGCTTGTGAGGCACTCCGCTGTGGAGGGTTCCGGAAAGTTCAAACACCTGGGGCTTTTTTAACGTGCACCTCAATCGAAGGAAATCAGCCTCCAGCATTTCTGCCTACCTCAAAAAAAAAAAACAAAAAAAAACAAAAGGGGACCCCCCTTACGCGATATCCCCCCCCCCCCCCCCCCCACACACACACACACAAACACACACAAAAGCGCGCACGCGCCATATCGCTTTCACAATCGCTAGCCTGCTCTCGCTTCTCAGTGGAGACTTACTGTGCCGCAAAGCCAAATTGCAAACGACCCACGGCTCTTCTATTTATACCTCACATTTTCGCTCAGGGCCAACGCTGGTCTTTCGCTCAACATTGAAGTCGATGCCGCCATCGACACCGGGATTTCTGCGTAACGATCTCTTTAACGAACTCCCGTTAAAATGCTATTGCCGCGGCCGGGATGGAACCCGCGATAGATATTCGGCAACAGCCCAGAGTTGCAAGCACTGCTCGACTACGGTGGCCCCAAAGGAATAATGGTTTGAGAATATAACGTGCATATGCAGTTTTTTAAGGTAGGCATCATTCATGTACCGCCGCCGACGCGCACAACACGATGAGATGAGATAAAGGTATCTCCCAACGGATCGCGGGGGCCTCGGCGCAGAATGCGACGGCTGCCTGCACGCGGTGTCGATGAGACCGTGTATCTCAAACCTCACCGCAACGAGATATCAGATGAACGTGATGTACCGGCGACTATCTTCCCTTTACATTTTGTTTTATTACTACTCCTGCTGTTGGCGAACGAACGCCACCCGCGCCATGCGCTCCTTGCAGAAACTGCGGCAACGCCGCAACATGTTGCAACTTGCTAGCCTGCGCGCCATGTCATATTGCGACGAAGAAAGTAGCGCGCAAGAGGATAAATTTGTGAGGTGTTGGATTGCGTCAGCAGTCATAATCATGAAGTCAGCAGTCATAATCATGAAGGTCTTTAACCAGTAAGCTTTACGGAACAAATAACAGCGATAACAGCCTAACTATCTAACGGGCTTCGCAGCGGCGTTGACAACGACAGCGCGGATGGATATCCACCCTGCCGTCTGTGTCAGTTGAGCGCATTGAATTCCGGCGCGGCGGTCGCGTGTGGCGCGCTCGCCTACTCTCGCTTTATTTCGTGCAGTGTAAATACCGTGATTCATGGAAGGTATGAACGCACTTGTGAAGAAGCTACTTCGTGGCATGTTCAGCAGTTGTGGACCTGCATGCAAGTACGTTTGTCTGCGAGTGGCGGCTGCGCGGACTGTGAGGCGTAGTTCCGTAATCGTTCCGACGGAGAAATGGACGCCTCAGCTTGCGTGCGCGACTCTCGCAGTTTCATTTCTGCGTAGCTGCAGGAATGGACGCGGTCACCTTGATGTGCTTTTACCACTCCTGGAATATGCGGATTAAGAAACTACGGGCTCCATCGTTGAAGGTGAGTTCGTTTTCTTTACCTGTACACCCTTTTATTCGAAAACCATGAAGAATAAAAAGGCGTGTTTTGTTGCTACATCGGCTGCATGCGCGACATGTTTCAGAAGTACTTGACTGCGTTAGTGTTGTGCCATCATGATTGAACTGTCCTAATATAAATGTAGCTTTTCATTTCTGTTCTGTTTCGAACATACTGACTTATTGGCGCGCTTATTTGAGCTTGTTTCAAGGTGTGCATTAACGCTTACATTCGAGCGCATGCACTACTTTTTTGCGTCTTCAAAACTGCTTGTGCCTCGTAATTAGGCACACGCTATTACGACAGATGTCGTGTTCTTTGTTTTGTCTCCAGCAAGTTTGCGGGTTAGAAAATGTTTGTACCAGCACAGTTGTGTCTTTCTGCGCAGTGCTATTTCCGATAGCTGGATGCGCTAGTCTAGTAATGTTTCGAATATGTGAGGGTGAGTGTTGAATCGTGTTCCGGGGCGAGGAGTTATGCGTCTTTTTTTATGTGCTATGATGTTACTTTGCCTAGTGTGTGTCGACGCGCGCCTTCAAAGCTGCGGCTTAGCGTTTCCCTTCTGTGTTAATATCCGCGCTCTGTAAAGCTTGCATCTCTGGAGAGGGGCAGTAAAAAAACGCGTAATCGCGTGTCGCTTCAGCCTGGTCATTTTTTAGCATGTTCGGCCTTCTGCAGCCGTATGATGTGATGGAATTTTCGCCTTTTCACACCGACTTCTTGGTAGTAATTTGTCACAATTTCCTTTTTTTTGATATTTTTTTGCAGGAGGGACTCACCCTTTACATGTTGAAACAAACGCTACACCAATTAAGTTATGGTTTTATTCTCTGATGATCTGGTTTTTGCAGTTTTTCGCTTTAATAAAGGTACATGTCCGCACATTTGCGTTTTTCTTTTGTTGGACCTCTTGAAAGAAAACGAAAGGTCACAGAACTCTTGCAAAAGTTGACTTCTCCGAGTGACTGTGTATGAGTAATTCAATTTGCTTTTGTGCCCGTGTCCATATTTTAGTTTTCGCTAAGTTTACTGTGTTTCCAGGTTTTCACGTGTTTTGGCAGAATTGAAGCGTCATAGCTGGCGATAAAGTTTCAGCTATAACACGCGAACTGTGCAGGCTTACTGTAGCTCTTTGTGCAAGCATACGTTGTACATCACAGTGCGCATGTACAGACAGCTGTGCGCTCATAAAACCCACGTAAGCACACCCAGCAGTTCTTATTCAAGTTCTGTGAAAGACCTTTTGAACAATGCCTACTGAGGTCTGTGCCTCAGTGCATGTGCCTCAGTACGCATTGTTCGTACTGCGGTAGCATATTGCACTTGTATATGTACGAAAATTCAGCAACTATTAAAACGTACAGTACGTGTACTTTCAATAAATACATAATCGAATTTCAATGCTGCTTCAATTGTAAGTCAATAATTATTCATTAGAGCTGTCAATGAATGAAATCAATGCTCAATGTACTTTCAATAACAAGTCGACAACCATTCAACTACTTTTATGTCAATAAAATTTTGGTAAAAGATCGGTGGCCAATATTCTATACGTGTCAACAATAAGCTCAATGACTTTTCAATGGACCAACAACGACTATTCAGTACAAATGTCAACATTGAGCAATGGCGTTTCAATTATTTTTCAATAAGATTTTTTGTAAGGGTAGAGCTGTGCGTAATACGTTCCTGTTAAAACGTTGAGGAAAATGCGATTATTCGGCAGCTACGTTTAGCACTGCAAGATACTGCGGTCGTATGATACGTTCTGCAGCCGGAAACTCGCATTCAAGTGTGCAAAAAGGGCCCTGTCGTGTACTTGTGAAGCGCTAAGTTGTAAACAGCCGCCGCGCAGCGATGGCGACTTCTCCGCAGGGCCTAATTACCCCTCCCCCCCTCCACTTCGCGCTGCTTTGCTCAACTGTCCTCTCTGCGTCTTCTCTGAATTACTCTATTGTCCCCTCCGCGTCTTCTCCGAATTGCTCGATCGCCATTTTCTGTCAACCACACACGGACCTGAAGGCAGGCGGTGACGCTGGATGTCGAAATCCTCGAACGGCTTTAAAAAATGACTTTTCGGGAGCACCTTGGCATGATTTCGCTGAGCATTGCATATGCTTCATCCGTAGCACGGTACATAGGTGCACAGTCGTTCCACAACCCAAAGGCTCAGACCCAAAGGTTCAGACCCAAAGGCTACAATAAAAGCCGGGGGCAACTGCGGAGCTAATAATGCGGCACAAAGAAGGGAGACTGGCGCTTCTCCAGTCTGCCATGGTTCGGTACGAGGCCTACAGAAACGCACGTGCCGCCGCTCCACAACACGCCGCGACACGCAACCATAGCAACGCCGCCATTGTGCACTTTTCTCTCGGAGCGCGTTCGTGTTCGGGTTGCTCCGCCCAACGCAAGGCGAACTTCCAGTGTTCTTTCGTTTTTCTACCGGGTCGTCGGAATCTGCCAGGACAAATTTTTCTGGAAGGTATCTGGAAGGTTTCAGGCTGTCAGACGCCAAAAGAGAATATGCGCGCTCACCGCCATCTTTTTGAGGACTCGATGGATTGCAATGGTGCGATGGATGCGGGCGCTTGGGGATTTGCCTTCGGTTGCAAGTACGCCTGTCGTTATCTTCTGAAGCCCGTTGTTCCGTGCAAGATGGTGAGATTGCGAGTGGCGACGAACATACCGCCGCATGTGTCAAGTGTTACTGATGTACGACATCCGTCATCTACCGCTCAGGCCAGACGCGCGCCTATGCCGATGCACTTTCGGGTTGCCTTTTCCTACTGACACTGCGAGTGTCTCTATTCAAGACAACTTATTTTTACCATTAGGACCCATTGACGTGGCTTTGGAGCAACGGAAAGATCCGTGGTTCGTGGGTTACGTCTTTAATGGATGCACACCCACGCCCGCCATCTCCGAGCGCTACGCCGACAAGCCTCTTGCCATCCGAAGCGCAATCATTTATCGCCGCAACTACCAATCTGACGGCCGCAAAGAGCTTCTAGTCATACCCACACAACTCCGCGCTAGCATATGTGCTGGTTTCTATGCCCATCCATAGCGGGCCCACACCGGTCAGTTTAAAATCTACGCCAGACCACGTCCTCGGTTTTATTGACGCGGCTTGTACACAGTCGTGCAAAAGTACATTCGTGCAAACGCCACAAGCCCGATTCTTGCAACTCTTCTGGACCAATGCAGCCGTTACCGCGCCCAATGCGACCATTCGACAGGGTCAGAATAGACTTTTACGGTCCTCTGTCATACACATAGGCGTGCGCATGAGCGGAGCAGAGGGGGCGGCCGCCCCCCTCCCTAGTCACCTAAGAACTTAAGAGGAGGGGGCGCGCAAAGTCTGCCCCGTACATTGGCGTAATAGGGAACGGGGGGCGCTGCGACGAACCTTCGCCTCCCCTGAACGGTAACCCTGCGCACGCCTATGGTCATACACATCAGCTGGGAATCACTGGGTTATTGTGGCCATAGACCATCACACGAGATATGAAAAAACGGCTGCTCCGCCAGCAGCGACGGCACGTGACGTCACGTGTTTCCTGCTTCACGGCTTTGTTCTTCGTCATGGCGCTCCTCGTAAACTCGTGAGCGACCGAGGCCACGTCTTTCTCGTGGATGTTATTCAAGAACTTCTCGCTATATGTCATATTATTCACCGCTGTACTGCAGCATATCACCCGCAAACAAACGGCTTGAGCGAGCACTTCAACCGAACCCTTCACGACATTTTTGCCATGTATGTCGTCTCCAGCCGCAACAACTGGGACTTTATTCTATCCTACGTAACGTACGTCTACAATACTGTATCCCAGGTGACGACAGACTTTTGAGAGCGAAGCACCTTAGGGCTGAGGCTTGTCCGTCTACGTACGAGGCGTCCGTCATGGGGAGATTCGCGGATGTGAGAGACGAAAGAGAGATTGACAGTACACTAATATCAATCATAAAGGCGACAGAACAATATAAAACACCTAGAAGTACAAACCCATTTTACTATTCGGTGACTTCAACGTGAACATTATGGACCTTAAGACCTAGCTTTGTCGTTGGCTCTCATTGTCCGCTGTCATGGTACATGGAAAACGCGTGCTATGGTCGAAACATGTGTGTATGCGAATGAAAGAAAAGTTTTCAATAGACAAACAACTATCATAATTGTGACAAAACAATATAAAACACCTACAAGCACGAACTCTTTATACTAGTCGGCGACTTCAACGTACACATTGCGGCATTTCATGTCACTTTATGTCACTCAATTTACA
Source organism: Rhipicephalus appendiculatus (assembly GCA_030522465.1). Classification (NCBI taxonomy): domain Eukaryota; kingdom Metazoa; phylum Arthropoda; class Arachnida; order Ixodida; family Ixodidae; genus Rhipicephalus; species Rhipicephalus appendiculatus. The sequence goes on from JALIZH010027506.1 coordinate 6,429, forward strand.
TTATATGGGGCAACGCTCAGGCAACGTATGGTTACTCACCCATACGATACCCAGAGCTTAGCGCACTCGTCATCTCCATTCTTTTTACGCTATGGCAGAGAACCATTATTTCCGATCGACATCCTCCTTCGCTATCGACCCGACCCAACCGAGGGTACACAAGTTTCCGAAGTTGCTCGATATGCACAAGAACGTCGGTAATTAGCTCGCTCCCTTAGAACAAAAGAACATGAGCTAAAGAAATTTCGGCAGGACGTCGGATGGCCCCACAACCAGTTTTCGCCCAACTCTCTTGTTTGGCTGCGGGTGCCTCCCACTTGTGCACCAGGTATCTCTTCAAGGTTCGTCAGCAGGTATCATGGACCCTACCGCTACCTAGAGCAAACTACTCCCGTCAGCTACCTCATTGATACCTTCACGCCCCCTGCGGACCTACGTCGCCCGAGGCCGCGAAACTGTTCACGTGGATCGCCCCCAAGACGTATCGCGTACCCCTTGTCCTCACGACACCTTAGAACACCTATCTGGCTCCATCACCAGCGATGGGGGAAATATGTAATGAAGTGCACCATGAAGAGCTCCGCAGTCAAATCGACTGCGCTAAGAAGGAGAACCTCGTGCAGAAAGTAACTGTTGTTCACGCTCGCTAGGCCTACGCTCCTTTGCTGTCTGATTTCACAGTTTCACTTAGCAAGGCTGTGTCTCAGTTCTTTATTATACATGGTAATTTTTTGAGGTACGCTTGAACTGAAAGTGAAGGTGACGTGCGCCAGCTATCACAATTAAATTACAATCGAACAGATTTTCTTTACACGATTTCTGTTTTTTTAATATTTGATACAGTAAATGGATCGCACACTACAGCGGTGTATTCTAATGTTGGCCTAATAAAACCTTTGTACGCGAGAATTTAATATGCGGGATTGCATATACAAGCCTCCTTTGCAGGTAACCGTGCTTTTTCATTGTCCTTCTGTCAATATATTCAACATGTTCATTCGATTTTAAATATGACGTGAGTATTTATCCAAAATAGCTGTGTTAAGTGACCTCCGATAAAGCATGGTCACCGATGCGATAGGTAAACAAAAGCTGGTGTCTTTTACGCGTAACTCGCATTGCCACTGTTTTCTCATAATTGTCATCTGCCATTTTGCACATTACACTTGAAGCGTGGCTAACACTGTGTTGAAAGATTCTTGATCAGTACAACTATAGATTTTTTCATGTATAATGCAGTGGTACGCAAAAAGATTTATTTTTACGGGTAAATTTAGCCTAATATCATTAATAAATAACAGGAAAAACAACAGCCCCCGAAATTGATCTCTGAGGTGCACCTGATTTCACGTGAACGAACGTCTAGCTTACGCCACCAACAATAGCACAACGGCATCTCATGGAAAGATAAGCCGATATCCACTTCGTTTTGGTTGGGATTTGAAAATCGGCGTTGCCCCTGAACAAGCAATCGCGATGAATGAAAGGAATAACAGTGATGATATCGAGTCGCAGTTGGACCCGGACTTGTTGCCTGGCAAAACTTCGAAAAAAGAAATCCACGCATCTCCACGCAGAAAATCAGGACGAGTGGGCGAAGCTCTGGGTATCGCATGGGTGAGTAACCGTACGCTACCTGAGCGTTTCCCGATATAATGTAAGTTGAGTGACAAAGTGACATAAAGAGTCGACGACAAAGCTAGGTGTTAAGGTCCATAATGTATACGTTGAAGTCGCCTACTAGTGTAAATGGCTTGTGCTTGCAGGTGTTTTAAAAACTTTTTTTTCTTATTCACATCGGCGGGTATGTGCCAGTGCCACAGGTGTTTGACAGTTTAAATCCACCCAGGAACAGCGCGAACAGAAATTCGTAGTTTTAACGCGAGTGTACATTGAAGTTACCGATTGGTATAAATGGTTTGTTCTTCTAGGTTTGTTATATTGTTCTGTCACTACTATTATTATTATTATGTTCTGTCACTGTATTATTAGTCTGTTGTTAAACCCTTTGTTCTGTCTCAAATCCAAGAATCTCCCCATGACCGACGGACATACGGCGGACGGACAATGCCCGGCCCTAAGGTGCTTCGCCCGTAAAAGAAAACCTGCACAGACGTCTCGTAGCAGGAGAAGTTCCGTAAAAAAAAAAAAAAAAAAACGGCAGATCCCACGCACTGCGGGAATCGATGTAATGCGAAGGAGCCAGGAAGGAGCAAATCATGCTTTACATAATATGCATATCAAGTTTTAGATGTTACGACCTGTCATTTGTGTTCGTCATACAGTGAAGTCGCGATATACCAATTTTTGGTGTATGTCAAGCTAGCGAACTGGATGCAAGCGCACCATGAGCGTGGCATGTAAATGGCATTGTAGATGACATGCATGCCAAGATTTTCATGTTACCACCTGCCACTTATGTTCGCTATACAGTCATGTCACTCAATGCCAAATTTGGTGTATATCAAGCGAACGAAACGGCCGCGAGCGCGCCATGAGCGTGGAATGCAAGTCATGTCGCTCATGAAGTCATGATTTCCATATTACCATTTGTCATTTATGTTCATCATAAAGTCATGTCCCTCAATACCAAATTTGGTGTATCTCAAGCTAACGAAACGGCCGCGAGCGCGCCATGAGCGTGGCATGTAAATCATACTTTTCATGACAAGTTAGTCATGATTTTCAAGATATGACCAGCCATTTATGTTCGTCATACAGTCATGTTATGTCATACCAAATTTGGTATAAATCCCATTAACGATACGACCAGGAGAGCACAAAGTCGTAGGCGGCTAGATAGATAGATAGATAGATAGATAGATAGATAGATAGATAGATAGATAGATAGATAGATAGATAGATAGATAGATAGATAGATAGATAGATAGATAGATCCAAGCACTATAGTGGTGCGAAGACTGTGGAAACAGCGGAGCGGGTGGCCTAGCCCTTCACTTTTACATGCTCGCCGTCGGACCGTCGGAGCCGTGTCGGAATCGTGGAGCAAAGTTTTCGCTTAACAGTCGCCATCCCCTCCCTCCGGCTATTAGTCTCATCACTCCTCGTTTCACTAGGCTTTACTCTGTCACACCCCAGGCTCCAACCTCCCTCCGTACGGCTCTTCAGAACTCTCCGTCGCTCTGCTCTATCCTTGTAATGTCTGTCACTTTCCCTCGCACCTGCGGTACTCGGCAGAGAGGCTTGCTCAATTTCGGTGGCACTTACAGGCCCACGTTTCTGCGCCCAATTTTCAGCGGAACAACACCTTTAAACAGCTACGCTGTGAAAAACTTCGGTTCAAGTGGGGATCCAACCCAGGAATTGTACGTGGCCAGAAAGCGTTCTACCACATAGCCACGCGCGTGGTTGAAACTCTTTTTGGAGAAAGTCCATTGCGGATGTCATGCAGAGCGAGTAGTCTCCTTAACGCATGTAATATTGTGTCGTAGTAGCGTAGAATCACTCCAGACGTCGAAATACGTGAATAACGGAATCAGTGGGGGGGGTTGAAACGCCTACCATTTACAAGAGGCGCAGGCATAATTGATCTTCATCCTTGGCAACAGCGTCAATAAAGTGTGCAGCTGCGCAAGCATGCGTGCTCCTTTACGTACGCTTATTAGGTACTTCGTTCATTTGCAAAATAGTGATGGCGTGCGTGCAGTGGGCATGCTAGAATAGTTCTAAACGGCCAATTGTAAGCGCAGAGACGTTCGTTTTCTTCCGCCGTGGTTGAGGTGTCCGCCCAGAAGTCAAGCCAGGCTACCGATCTAGAAGGCGATGTGAACGGTTCATGATTAGGCTGCCGCATTCTACCTTTGAAGACGACGCTCAAGGATCCTCCAAGTTTTTGCTATCGCATTAATTGTTTCGCTCTTCCTGCAAATCTATGTATTTTCAGGTGAATTAGTGCAGTGAAAACGGAAAGAAAAAAGGGTTGTAACATGAACGCCTACGTTTAGTAAAACTCGTTCTTGGCCTAGTGTGTTAGACATACTTGAAATCAAAAGGTTGCGCGAAAATTGGACACGATCACAAGCGAGGGTACAGGGACAAGCGCAAACTCACACTACTTTATTCATGGGCGGAACCACTGAATATAAAGGAAATAGAAACACTACGATCACATGTGCATACGCCAAGAATGCCACAAGAATCACACATGCGCAGCCAGAAACCCCCCTCTCACCATTATACAGGCCGACAGAAGGATCACTAACACATGAAGATGCCTTCTGCGATATAGCAAAAGCTTCGAGGACCACCCGGGCGTTCATATTCCCACTTCTGCCGATAATCTTAATCTCATCAAATCGAGGATCACACGTGCACGTATTGCAATGTTGCTGATCACACGTGCACGTATTGCTGAACATTGCAATACGCACGTGTGATCCTCGATTTGATGATTAAGATTATCGGCAGAAGTGGGAATATGAACGCATCGGGTGGTCCTCGAAGCTTTTGCTATATCGCAGAAGGCATCTTCATGTGTTAGTGATCCTTCTGTCGGCCTGTATAATGGTGAGAGGGGGGTTTCTGGCTGCGCATGTGTGATTCTTGTGGCATTCTTGGCGTATGCACATGTGATCGTAGTGTTTCTATTTCCTTTATATTCAGTGGTTCCGCCCATGAATAAAGTAGTGTGAGTTTGCGCTTGTCCCTGTACCCTCGCTTGTGATCGTGTCCAATTTTCGCGCAACCTTTTGATTTCAAGTATGCCTACGTTCATATGGTTGATGTACAGAGAGAGAAGGAAGAATTGACTTTCACGCCCTTAAAGCGATGACGTAGGCCGAATATCGTCCTTCTCACCAGCTACTTGACCTTGGAAAAGGGCTTGGGTGGCAGAGAGGCATTACCATGAGCAATTCTAACACAGCTGATTGAACCCTCCGGAAGATGAAGTTTTGAAACTTCTGTTCTTATGAGTACTATGCGACATCCCTGTGCTACATTGGAAGATGAGACCACAATACACTTTTGTAATGCAAACAGTAGCCGCGTACTTGTGAGACTTTAGTTTTTTACTGCAGAATATTATTAATGAAGACGCTTTTTTTCTTTCTGTTTACTACTGGAGTATATTTTCTTAGCTGAAAATATAACAGAATGCCAGTACGACCCATTTCAAATCTATTAAGCATAAATGTTAGAGTGAAAAGTTCAATATAGTAAGAACGACATGAGAGCGCACGCCAGGTTCGCCCAGTCCAATTGCCCACAAAAAAAAGAAAACAACTTCTATATGGAATATTTTCCGAAAGAGATTTAAATCAATGTATGCAAATAAACTCATTGGATGATTCCAATATGCTTACTTTCTTGCTGCCGTTATGGAATCGTTATTAGAAAAGTTCGCGAGTCAAAAATTTTTTTAGACCTCATTCTGGGGTGCTCTATCGTTTTCGCTGACGCGTGTCTGTCTGCTTTGGACACAACTAAAAGATGAAGCATTGATATATACGAAAAAAAAAACAAAACATGAACGCGCCTTTCATACTGCCCTTTAGATCGTGTGCGTACATTTGAAGACTGGCCTCTACATTGTGATGTTCAAAATGTCATTACACTGTAATAGAGTTTTCTAGGAGGGCAATGATTGGCAGGCAATTATACGGTCACTAAGAGGTATGTTGTTTTTGAAGGTTCAAGTTTAATTAAAAAGAAAACTAAAATCCTGAAACATCGAAGCTGTTGCCTTGTCAGGGGTGACCACAAAAGTATAACAGGAGGCTTTGACAATATGACGATGACGTCGAAGCAATTTTGAAAGGTAAAAAACGGTGAAAAAGCTCACTAAGAATTTCATGTAGTGCGCACGACTATTGCGTTACGGCTGCCACAACGCAGCCGCTGTATTGCCATGAGAGGCCCGTTTTACCAGCTTTGCTGCTGTAAAAATTACGTACAAATAACCGATACACACTAAACGAAAATAACCAGTAAAAAACCAAAAACTGGAGTAAACTGCTTGTCCTCTAGCGCACTACCTTTTCTGGTCCTTTTTTTACTACGTACCAGTCGAGGTAAAAATTTACTCTCACGCTAGCCGAGTTTTTGAGCGTAGAAACGGTAGTAAATATTTACCCCGCCGATGTTTTCAGCGAGGACAGTTGGAGTAATTTTTACTGCCGTTACAAGGTTTTTAGGGTGATTTCTGAGAGTTATTTCTAGTGGTACAAAAAAAAAATAAAAAGTGACGGCTTTGATCGGACCATGAGCCAACGCATTTATTAAACATCAAATGACGCGGAATTGATGACATATACAGAGATTAACATATACACAAACACACACGCACACACATACACACACACACACACACACACACAACCAATGCAGAATAAAACATCACCTGAATGGACCGCTCGCGTTACTGAACCGTACTTCGACCACCCGGTATATATAGGCACCACATTTGACCCGCCATGTAGTGCCGGTGGGAGAGCTACTTTTTGCAATCGTTGAACAATAAAGTTTCATAGCGCACGCGTAAACTTAAGGTGAGTTGCAAGTCACCATGAGTCACACCGACCTCTTAGCATAAACCCTCCCGATCTTATTTTTTTTATTATCCAATTATTAGCTGGCACTGCAGCCTGATGGCCCACACGCGTTAGCAGTGCTCACGCACAACTCCACAAAATATACCTAAGCACACACAAACCATGGCAGCTCAATAATTTTCATTGAGTGGCAGTACACAAACACAGTAGCAGTACATATTCAGGATCGCCGGCGAAGAAGAGCGGTGCCGCGCCTGTACCGGCTTCAGACCAACGGCGTCGCTAGGCCTTATCGAGGAGCACGGCTATGCGATGAAAGACAGCTGGCGATCACAGAATGCACCTCCTGTGCAATTTTCGTCGTCGTTATTTTAGACAGCAATGAAAAAAAAATCCGGCAGATCCCACGCACTGTTGGAATCGATGTAATGCGAACCAGCCAGCAAAGAGCCAATCATACTGTACATAATATGCATGTGATTATTAACATGTTAGGACCTGTCATTTGTGTTCGTCATTCAGTCACGTCGCGCAATACAAATTTTGGTGTACATCAAGCTGGCGAACTGGACGCAAGCGCACCATGATCGTGGCATGTAAATGGCATTGTAGATGACATGCATGCCAAGATTTTCATGTTACCACCTGCCACTTATTTTCGCTTAATTTTTTTACCTCGAATCGCAGCGAGACGCGAGACCAATCTGCCTCCGTTTCGCATGCGTTCGTATTCTCGCGCTTTGCGCATCGTGCAGACGCCATCCGCGTTCCAGCGTTTATATTGACGGACATTTTGTCCATTCCAAAGAGTGTTGCTCGAACGCATGTGCCCACTGAGACGGGGTCGATCGGAACGGTGCGTCTCCCTCCTTGAATGATAAGAGACGCTGGTCACAGCGACGCTACGCAAGCAAAGCGTGAGCGCTGAAGAGTCCAACGCGATCGGCGTCCGTTTGTGCACCCCGGCGCCCACCTGCCACCGTGCCAGGGCACGGCTAGAGGGACGGATGGACGGACGTGAGCTCGAGACATTAAAGGCTTTTGCCTTAAAAATTTGGTGTATATCAAGCTAGCGAAACAGCCACGAGTGTCATGAGCATGGCATGCAAGTCATGTTGCACATGACATGTCATGATTTCCATATTACCACTTGTCATTTATGTTCGTCATACAGTCACGTCACTCAATACCATAGTTGGTGTATATCAAACTATCGAAACGGCCGCGAGCGTGCCATGAGCGTGGAATGCAAGTCATGTTGCACATGACATGTCATGATTTCCATATGCCCACTGGGCATTTATGTTCGTCATACAGTCATGTCAATCAATACAAAATTCGGTGTATATCAAGCTAGCGAAACGGCCCCGAGGGTGTCATGAGCGAGGCATGCAAGTCATGTTGCACATGACATGTCATGATTTCCATACTACCAATGGGCATTTATGTTCGTCATACAGTCACGTCACTCAATACCATATTTGGTGTATATCAAACTAGCGAAACGGCCGCGAGCGTGCCATGAGCGTGGAATGCAATTCATGTTGCACATGACATGTCATGATTTCTATATGACCACTGGGCATTTATGTTCGTGATACAGTCACGTCACTCAATACCAAATTTGGTGTATATCAAACTATCGAAACGGCCGCGAGCGTGCCATGAGCGTGGAATGCAAGTCATGTTGCACATGACATTATATGATTTCCATATGCCCACTGGGCATTTATGTTCGTCATACAGACACGTCATTCTATTCCAAATTTGATGCATATCAAGCTAGCGAAACGGCCGTCAGCGCGCCATGAGCGTGGCATGTAAATCATGTTGTACATGACATGCAGGTCATGGTTTTCATATTACCATCTGTCATTTATGTTGGTCATGCAGAAATGTGTTATCGTACCAATTTTTGGATATATCAAGTTAAGAAAACGGCCTCAGGAGCACTATGGCCATGGCATGTAAATTATATTTTTCATGACAAGTTATTCATGATTTTCATGATATGACCAGTTATTCATGTTTGTCGTACAGTCATGTTATGCCATATCAATTTTGGTATAAATCCCATTAACGATACGACCAGGAGAGCACAAAGTCGTAGGCGGCTAGATAGATAGATAGATACTCTCAAAGTCGCCGAAGTTCGCTAAGAAATGCTTCGCATTTAATACGTCTCCGCTATTCGCGGCGTCTTACGGAGTGATGTACTCGCAACGAACGAGACGGCTCACCGTCCGGGTTTTCTCCGTGCTCAACGGTGGCCATAGCTGGTTCCGTATGCCTTTTATCGGTGCCCACCTTCGATCGAGAGGTTTGGCAACGGTTGGCGCATGCTGCCGACAATTCCGGCTGTACTTTACTACAGCAGACATTGCTTTCTGTGAAACAAAATCTATGCGACGCTTGTTTCACCTGCTCCGGCGACGCACTCACATTGGCCGCCCTTACAAAAATACTTGTAGCCCGTCTGCAGAAATTCTACAGACCATGAGTCACCCGTGATGCGCAATGTGTGAAGACAAGTGACAAACTTTCTGTCACCCCCCAGTCACCTCTGAGTAGGCAATTGGTACACCCATTCTGCAGAAAGTCTGCAGAGCGCAAGATGCAGCATGCCTGCAGAATGTCTGCGGAACATCTGCAGAACGTCTACAGAAATTCTGTAGCATTTCTGCAGAAAATCCGCAACGTTTTGACGCGGGTGAACAAAAAAGTAATAGCGACCATTTTCATCATCACAAACAGTCAAGGGACATGCTGCATCGAAGGGTAGAATACCGCCCATACACCCATCAACACGTGCCCACAACATACACGCAACAACAGCCAAGTAAATACCAAACACATAGACCACTCACGCTTCACAACCTAACACCGACCACCCGGTATATATAGCCATGTTACTTGACCGGCCATTCAGTGCCGGTAAGAACATTCCTATGCTTCAAAATTTTACATTTACACGTTCACAGAATACGTGTAAAATTATGGTGGACGTGAGGCGGCCATAAAACACACATATCTTTTAATCTACACCTGCAAAATGTGCAACGCTATCTTAATTAGTGACTTTTAATTATCAGCTGCCACGCTGTCGCATACGACTGCAGAAAATTTGCAGCCTTTCTGCAGACAATATGCAGACTATGTCTACATGGGGGTGACTGGTGGGTGACTGGCGGGTGACTGGCGGGTGACTGGTGGGTGACTGATGGGTGACTGAAAGGTGAAATCCATTTAATCATTGTTATCAGATGTGTCATGATCCAGAATATATAGATACATACGTATAGGTTATATACATCCACACGCACGCACTCTGAACGCACATGATCAGAAAAGTCTGCTTGCCGTCTGCTCGACGTCTGCAGAAAATCTGCAGACCAGGTCTACAGAAAGGTCGAGTCTGCAAGAAGGTGACTGGGGTGACTGGTAGGTGACTCGAGGGTGACAGAAAGGTCAAACCCATTTTTGTAAGGGCGGCTCGGTGCCGACGACGTATCGAAGCCTTTTATTGCGATAGCAATTATATGGACACTCGCGGCTGGTTTTCGCCGTCGGCGTCGGCGTCATTTGCCGTATATGTATATGTATATATATAACCGGGCCTGCCCGTCGTTCGTGAGCGTGAAAAGACGCGAGGGGGGGGGTCCCTCGAGCGACCTTCGATTTTACGAGCGGGGGCGCGCGCGTTATCTCCCCTTCTCGGCGGCCGACAGCGGGCGGGGGGGGGGGGCGACTTCGATTTTACGAGCGCGGGCGCGCGCTTTATCTCCCCTTCTCATCTCCCCTTCTCGGCGGCCGGGCCGGCGTACCCTTCTACGTGCTGCGCTCTCAACGCGAAGAGAATTCTCTTAAACAAGCGTTTTCTAGAGTTGCGTGAGATCGGATCCAAAAAGAGTTAGCTGCCAGCCTCACTTCGTATAACATTACAATTTTTTGCTATCGCATTCATTGCTTCATCCTTGCGGTGAAACTGTGACTTTTTTCTTTCCTATCGCTTCGAAGTTGTAACCGGTCACTCTCCAGGAAGCAACTACGGACGATCACACCAGCTTGATGTTGTTACCGCTGGCAGTGTTCTTCGTAGCTCTTCGCGATTCAGCACGGAAGCGAGGTATCCGCGACGTCCAGCTTCGGAGGCTCGCGCTCGTACGCGCACAGCCGCTCGATGATAGAAGAAACATGTGAGATCCAGTTGAGCTTGCCATCAGCGCAACGAGACACATACAGCGCGAGCTTCTGATACTCGCCAGTCTCCAGGGCCACTAAACAACATACGCCAACGATTTGCGAAAATCTGCAAGATGGCTTTCCAGCAGTTTTTTTTTTCTTCGAGCACGCCCTTTCGTTCACAGAACGCTTTCCTCGCTCGTTTTGCTTCAGCAGCACCCAGTTCCACTGAAAGTGCATGCACTGGGCACCAAAGGGGGGAGATCGAGCGGCCGTGCACTGGGCGGTCAACCGCGAAGCGCTACAATGCCATACCAATCTTTGAAAAAAAAGGGCATTTGTGGGGTTCGCATACCTTCACTGGAACTGAGAGCGTCACTCGGTGGGGGGAAAAAGCCGCCGAAGCAGCTGCAGCTTCCAGTCACGTGATAATAAACTCTCACATCGTGGTTAAAAGTCACGTGACAGAAAACTCCCCATGTAGTAAAACTGGATTGTGACATCCTTTTACTACGTCCCTGAGAGGTGGTGGTAAAACTATGTCATGTACCGCCTTTTACTCCAACATGAGGTAGTAATTTTAAACCCGAGGGAGTTTTCAGAGGTCATGAGCCGCAAAAACTCCAGTCTCGGATAGTTTTTGCTTACATTGTAGAACAAGATGCCTGCATTTTTCAACATTTAAACATGCGTCGATTAATTTACACTCGATGCACATAAAACGTACATTGTCCTATTTACGCGATCATTCTGCTGGCATGGAAGCTGAGTGAACGCCAAGTATCAAAGTCCAAATCAGTTGCCGAGTATCTCAGTAGCATATGCTGTCATGCTGTGTGTCCTGTGGCTCGAAGTGATTATACTGCAGCTTTAACCATAATATAAGTAATTAGTTTGGCGTGTTCTATGCAGTGTTTGGCGCTTGTAACTGCTTGTAGACATCAGGTACCGTTTTTTGGTACTTTTTAAATACTGGTGTCTGCGCAGTTGCGCTCCTTCTGTGCATACTATGGCAGCGCGGCTCAACCATCTCAAACCACTCGTGCCGTACACGATGAATCACAAGTATTAAGGCATTGGTGCGTATACTACAGGCCCACGACTAATAGAATATTATACTAGTGAATTCATGAGCTCAGTTTTCAGAGATGAGCGTAGAAGGCCACATAATGTCATGTCTGTGGCCGATCACAGTGAGACTAGATGGTTGCTAGTTCTGCACCAAGTCTCCCACCAAGTCTAATAATAGATGAAAACTATTATTTCTTACTGCTGTAAAATATAGCAAACAGGGCATCCTCGTGTTCTTTTGAAACGTATGCAAAAGCAAGACGACGTCATGACAAGGCAAGACGAAGCCTGATGAAACTGCCATTTCATGACAACGCCGTGCGTATACCTACATGCTGCCAGCTTTTCGTATCAGGTCCGCATAACCGCGGTGCTCACACCCTAGCGCTTCAAGTGGGCTCATGCGGCTGTAACCGAGCTGGACATTTTTCAACGGAGGTGCTCTTTAAGCCGGCCGTAAAAACGTTGGTGTCCTCACAGGCGGGTTTGTGCCACCGCAATTGGGAGGCCCTACTACCGAGTTATGCAGGTGCAATCGTTAAGCGA
>JALIZH010027507.1:0-19852 GCA_030522465.1 Rhipicephalus appendiculatus
TCTTAAATAATTATTCACAACCGTAATTATTTTTTTTGCCAATGACACGATTATTTTGCTGAAATTCATATCTTGCCAGCAATGCTCGACCAGTGATGTTCCGTGCAGGGAATTTTCCCTTTTTCGGGGAATTTTCAGCCATCATTCCGGACGAAAGGGAAAAAGGGAATCTTTGAAATATTGCAGGGAATTTCAGGATTGGTTAAATTCACCTATGAGGACCGATACATAGCGGTCACAGTGTGTGCCTTCGGCTTCTGCAATCAGTTCTGGCGCATGCAGGACGCAAGCATAACCCTTGAGATTCGTTTCTGATTATGTGGAACGATGTAGTGCACACCCGCCACGGTGGCATAGTCGTTATGGTGCTCGACTACTGACCCGAAGGTCACGGGTTCGAATACCGGCCGCATTTCCCACGGACGCGAAAATGCTTGACGACCGTGTACTTTGACTTAGGTGTGCACGTTAAAGAGGTGGTCGAAATTTCCGGCGCACTCCACTACGAAGTCATTTATAATAATATCGTGGCAATTATTATTAGTTATAGTTCACTCCTGGTGTTAGAATCGAAGCCTACTATGTGCAATGTATTTACAGCGCATGAATTAAGAAAGTCACGCTTTTCTTGCGCAGAAGCACGGGCGCTAGCCATGATTTCAATAGTCGCAAACACGTCACACGCATGCATTTATAGTATGTGTGTGGGGGGGGGGGGGGGGGACACGCTCATATTACTACTATAGACCTTTACACGGGAGAGAAAAAACGTCGCCATGCTGGGCTGCGCGCGGGAGTACAAAGGTTGACGTCACAGTCTCGGCAGTGCATTTTTGGGGGGTCACGCCAATTTGCCCAGCCCAAAAAGGACTATGGCGGCGCCCAGGGAGCCTTTCGTGAAAACGTCCATAGTGTAGGGGAAATATGCTGGGAATTTAGTCAGCGTATGCAGGGGAAAATGCCCGAAATAGGGAATTTTCATGTCTCGTAATGGGAATTCTCCGGCATAGTACGGAACATCCCTGTGCTCGACCAAGATTGGGCGGTAAGCAACAATAGAAATTTATCCATTACTTAGTCTCGCTCGTTAACGCTCACTGTTGTTAATTTTCTTCCCTGAAAATAATTGTACGTTGCAGCTCTCTACATTCGCGAGGCGGGCTGTGACAAGAGGCGCAGCACTGAGCACGCCTACAACAGCCTCGTGAGTGTTAATTGATAGCGAGAAAGGCATATCCGGTCCTGTCACATGATTTTAACGGTATACCTTATGTCGACTGAAAACTTCACACGAAGTTATTTTATGCCTAAGCATGAATTGGGCATGCGAATGGTTGTTGTGAAAAAAAGGCCGCCTTTTCAGCTTTACATTTCGCTTACCTGGATGCATTTCCAAGCCTGAATAGCAATAACACACAGGTCACATCGATGTATAATGCACCAGAATACTGCGAAATTTGCCATCCACGGCACGTTGAACAAAGGCGAATGGGCTGCATAACGGACGATGGTAGCAAAGGGCCTTGTTCGAACCCACGTGTTGAGACACTCTTCATTTCCAGTTAGCTTGTCTCTTTCACTACGAGTTGTCTATGATGGCCTTCTCTGCCCCTCGCATATTCTTGGATAAATGCATACCACGCTTCGAAAGTTAGTTTGGTTTTGGCCATAAGAATGCTTACCGCATGGCGTATCTCTGAATTAAGTTTTTATTTTTTTTATATAAAGTACAGTAGTTATTGAAAGTTGCATGTTGTGCGAGCCAGAAAGGAACATATGACATTTCCTATTCTAAACCTCCGCGTCCTGGTTCCCATTTTCTTGCTTTATGTGCGAAGTCGATAAACAACAACAAGAGCTCTGAGAGAGAGCAGGTCGGGTACCTAGTATGGGATGTTGACACCAGTTACGTGAGAACATTAACTCCTGAATACTAACTCCTGTCGATGCACGTTAGAGACAAGCTTTTTCTTCCTCCTCCTTTTTTCCGAGGTTGTTCGTCCATGCCTTAAGGGTGAGCTTGTCGCAGCAGGAAGGAAGGAAAACAAGAGAAAGGAAAGGCAGGGATGTTAACCAGTTTGGCATAACCGGTATGCTACCCTGCACAGGGGGGAAGGGATGGGGGGAGATTGAAAGAAGAGTAAAGAAAAAGAGAAAAAGGAGGAGCACACGCACACAAATAACGTCACAGCGTAGAGCGGCAGTCCTGTGCAGTATACGGCATCATTAAGAGTCTACAGCCGCTCGTGCAAGTCTGTTGTCCTTAGGAATTTGAGTAATGCCTTGGTTGATTGAATTCTCGATGGCTGGAGAATAGTTTCCAGCGTCATCGTTCTGTTGTCGAGACGAGCCAGGGCGGATGAGAGGGATCGTCTCTGCACAGCGTAGCGAAGACAGTCGCAGAAGATATGCTGCAAAGTCTCCTCGGTACCGCAGGCGTCGCAAGTAGCGTTGTCGGCCATTTCTATGCGAAACGAGTATGGCTTCGTGAAAGGCACTGGAAGCAATAAGCGGCAGAGCAGAGTGGCCTCTCTTCGGTGGAGTCCCGTTGGTATTTGAAATCGCCGCAACGCGTCAGGTGGTGTTGCCGATAGTTTTGGCTTCTTGGTGCATTCAGTGTTGCGATATCCTTTGCGATCCTTTGAACCATGGCAGCAGCATCAGACCTTGAAAAGGGTACAGCCTCTTCCTTGTTGCCTTGCAAAGCTGACCGGGTAGCACTGTCGGCATGTTCGTTGCCAATCACGCCGCAGTGACTTGGCAACCGTTGAAATGTCACTTGGTGCTCCTTCTCAAGTGATGTATGAATGAGGTGTCTTATCTCAAAGACCAGTTGTTCATATGGTCCACGCCGCAGGGCTGACAAGAGAGATTGTAGCGCTGCTTTTGAGTCACTAAAGATTGACCATCGCTGTGGTTGTTCGTTGTCGCAGCAGAGTGTATATTTTAGAACCTAGAATGGCAATGTGTGTTTTATTTTGCATGTTACATCTCGTCAGAGCTGCGCCTGGTATTGCTAGTACCACTAGCAGTTGGGACTTGTACACATATATGTAAATTTCGTCATATTTGCTCAATATACCTGTGACGTTTGCGAGAGGTTGAGCTAACAGTCGGCTTCAAAGCCACGGCATTCAAGTCCGCAGGCTTAAAAATAAAAATCATAATAGCGAACTTGCAGCCGGCATCCTGGCGCCTTGTATGCGACAAAACATTTCGTGCATTTGGAAGAACCTCCGGCATCCCCCTTCACCCAAATATTGCCACCTTCGCTTACTTACTTTATTTAAATGGGATCGGGCTATGTACACAAAAACAATTAAGGCAGCTGCACACTAGTGGTGCCAAGCCTGAAGGAAAATCGGAGTTGGGCGGCCTTCCTTGTTTCTATTTATATTCTTTTTATTTCTCTTCTTCCATTTCTCTCTGTCTTTTTTTTCCTGTTTTTCTTCACTCTTTCTTTCTATTTCTTTATTTCTCTCACCACCTGTTTCTTTCTTTCTCGCTCTTTCTATCTTTTTTTTTTCATTTATCTCTCTCTATCTGTATACCTCGCTTCCCCTTTCTCTCTAGCTTTTCTCTCCCTGTCTCGCTCCTTCTTTCTCTATATTTCTCTCTTTCTGGCTTGCTCTCTGTTTTTCTCTCCCTTTCTTGTGTCTATTTCCTTCTATTTATTTATCTCAGTCAATTTCTTTCGATATGTTTATGTCTGTATGTCGTGTACTTCTCTCTCCTTCTCTTTCTTTCTGTCTCAGTCTTCCTCTCTTTTACTTCCCCTCTCTTTGTACTCGTTCTCTTGCCCATCCAAGTTACTGCGTCCCACGCCGGCTAAATTGGCGCACTCGTTCTGAGAGCCAAGGAGAAGATGAAGAGGACAAAGAGAGCGCGTGCCGGCCGAGTTATTGCGCTCACTTTCTCCCCGCAAAGAAATTTCATTTCGTTTTAACTCGCTAGTGGGGCTTCCCAATTCCTGTAGCGCATACCCGACCTAGTTCTTCGGTTCGCCGGACAAGGAACGATTTTTCTAAACATTTGTGAAAAACTTTTACCAATACTCGTCGCACGCGGCGGAGCAATATTTCCATGCTTCACGCTTCTGTCAGGCAATTCTGTTAAAATTGCGCGCAGGACATGATTAACCGAGTTCGTGAGCTCACGCAAGCAGCAGCGATAACGCTTGAAGGTTCGATCGCTGATGCATGTAAGACAATGTATACAGCTGACGATTAGACTACCAGCGACCGATGTCGGCGCTCGGAGTTATCATTGTACAGCGAGTGGTGCTTGTACATTGAATGTTTCTTTAACTAAGCACAAGTTCGCCCGATAAAGCGTTTCATTTAGTATCGGTTGCTTCTTCAGCGTCACGAGTGCGTTAAATATGATTGGCTGTGCGATAGATCCCCCGCTCTTAGCTGACGAGGAAGTATCGTGACGTAAGGCTCACACAAACTAAAGTATTCATCGCACTCTATAATGCTAGTCGATTGGCGATCTACAGCAGCCGCTGAGAACATGTGCTGCGCCACTGTCGCGGCCATAACACTTCGTGGTTAGCTCTAAAAACCTTACGTGTTATCAAAAAATGGGTGTGGTGTTTCGGTAGGCGCGTTTCTTGAAATTCTATTTTTTTACTTGACGTGAACGAGTGTACAATGGAAAGGGAACATTTTCATACAAAGTTCGGAGGTCTGCATAGGATCAAAAGTCGCGCCTGTTCTTAGCAATATTTTTTTAGGAATGGTTGACACCAATGTAACAAGCAGACTGGGTGACAGTGCAATCAAGGTGTTGCGCTATGCAAACGATTTTTTTATCTTTGTTAAGGATTCGAACTTTTCAGATACGGTAAAAAATGTGCTCGGTCTTTTTCATGAATGCAGGCGTGGTTTGAGATTCACTTATGAAGTGCCACAGAATAGCCAGTTACAATTCCTAGACGTCAATCTTAAGCTATCCGAAAAACATATGTGCTGGCAGTACAACCCAAGGTCCAACAAACCAATACTGAATTTCAACTCTGCACATTCGAAAGTTGGGAAAATGGTATTGCTTTTTCATGCTTGTTCGCGGCTTTGTTTAAAACGTGTACTCATTTAATCTCGGACAGTTTCTTAAGACAAATTGAGCGTCTCAGGTGTTCGGGTTTTTCAGATGATGTTCTTAGGATGAGTGTGCAGAAGCTCATCAAACGAATGAGGTTAACACGCACCATAGAGATTAATTCAGTGTTAACGAACAAAGATAAATGTGCCGTCATACCTTATGCTCATAAACTGTCGCATGGGTTAAAAACATTGCTAGCAGATTCAAAGTTAAAGTTCTCTTATCGGCCCCAAACAAAATGAAAAACATTTGTGGAATCATTGATCGGAAGTTTCTCGAAAAAAAGAACAGGTTCAGATAAAAATTCTTGCAAAGTCAAACACACGTCCCCGGTAGTTCCATGCAGAGTGGGCGTCGTTTACCAGGTCCCATTCTCGCGTGGTCACGTATATATAGGTCAAACGGGCCGGTGTCTGAATATCAGACTAATGGAACATAAACGCTCACTCATCGGCAATCCATATTCTCATTTGGCTAGGCATCTACTGTACAGCCAACATGGCTGTACAGTAATGTTTGAAGACACTATGTGTATTTTCGCTCATACCGATCAGGCCACCAGGGAAATTATGGAGGCTTTTTCATATCTACAAAAAGGGCCTTAGTTGTGTAAGTGTGCCTTCTATCACACTACATGACAGAGAAATTTCCTTTTTGAACAGTTTTGTGACGTGATACACATTGTTCTCAGTTAGTCCTTTAAACTCTTTTTTTATCTTCTGTTTGACGTCATCGGCGTGTGCCCACGTGGGATAGGTTGTACTATAAAATTTGTGTTTCCATTGCTAATAAAGTCAGTTGTGAGACAGCGCTGGTGTTCGTGTCCCTCCTTTTCCTGTGTCTTCGTCGATTTGCGCTGAAAACCACTCATCATGATTAACGCAATCCAACTCGCCCAAATGTCAGTTCTTCTACAGACAAACTACCATTCATGATTTCAGAATCCTTGCCGAATGTGCTCTACCCCATCCTTATCATTCTAGTCATTGCACTCTCATGGTTCCGCTCCGCGAATACAACCTGTTCTAAGTAGACGTATTCCTTTACAACTTCCAGTGTCTAGCCACCTAACGCAAAGCGCTGTTCTCTGCCGAGACTGTTCCACATTACTTTAGATTTATGCATATTAATTGTTTTCAGATCTACTCTTCTGCTTTCCGTGTCCAGTTCAGAAATCATGAGTTGTAATTGTCCCCTCAATTACTCATCAATGCAATGTCATCAGCGAATCGCAGGTTGCTGAGATACTCTCCATTAACTTGAAGGCCTCCGCCTCCACTCAGGGGGGTCCGTGAGCCGCAATCCGCACGACACGAGCCAGCAACGCTGGGAGTAAGAACCGCTTTTAATTCACGGCTCAAAAGAATCTCACCAAGCCTTCCAGGCCGGCACAACACGGCAGAAACGCATACAGGAAAGAGAAGGACCAAAGGCCCGCAACGAACAATCCCGCAGGCTGGAGGTCAACGGAACATAGGACGCGAAACGTAAAGGCAGGAAAGCAAACGAACTCACACGCATATGGCAATAGAAAACGAGCCACCGACTCGCCTTAGCGAACGCCCAGGCCAGCGAGGCCCCTGCTCTGCAGCACTCACGGAGGAAACCCTGGGCGCGTCGCGCGACCATCATTGCATCCCCATGCCCCCGGCCGAAAAGCCCGCGGGCTCGTCTCACCTCCCTTCTTATCGGCTAGCGTCCATCTGCCCCGCCCCCCCTGTGGCTTTTTCCAACGCTGCCGCTCGTCACGCGCATGAACAATGTAGCGTGTGTTATCCTTCCGCCTGCTTCCAGCGTGCGTGCTGCAGATAAGGGCCCATATGCCCGACACTCTCTTATCCCTAACTCTTCCCAATCTAGGTCCCTGAAAACCTGCTGTAAACACGCGGTCAATAGCATTAGAGAGAACGTGTCTCCCTGCCTTACACCCTTCTTTATTGGGACTGTGTCGCTTTCTTTATGAAGGACTATGGTGGCTGTAGATCCGCTGTAGATTTCTTCCAATATGTTTATATAGGCTTCGTCGATGCCCTGATTCCGCAGTGCCTGCATGACTGCTGAAATGTAAGCCAAATCAAATGCCTTCTCGTAATCTATGAAGTCTATGAATAGGGCCTGGTTGTATTCCGCGCATTTCTCTATCACCTGATTGACAGTATGAGTACGGTCTATTGTTGAGTAGCCTGTACGAAATCCTGCTTGGTCCTTTGGTTGATTGAACTCTAATGTCGTCTTAATTCTATTAGCTATAATTTTTGTAAATAGCTTGTAGATAACGGAGAGTAAGCTGATCGGCCTGTAATTCTTCATCATCTAGAGCACGTAAATTGAGTAGCGTAAAAATCCTGCCATGATTACGAGAGGCTTTATGCGCCTCTTCTCATTATGTCCCTTACTTTCTTTTGAGCACAAATGCAGTGACAAAAACCGCGTATTCGCTGAAAACTAACCTGAAACAATCCACGTGAGGCGTGTTTGTTAGTGATGCAGAACTATCGGTAAATTGACTATCCATAGTATCGATAGTTTACTTAAAACTATCGATAGTGTAAGGGAACTATCGATAGTACTACCATGGATAAACAATGTATATTATCGACAGTGCAATCAGTAGTACCACCAGGAGTATTGCTTAGAAGGACTGACAACTGGGCAAGTTGGTATGAATTCATACTACTGAAACGGCGCTTGTGTTTCTTGTCCTCTTTTAAATGCGAATGCATTTCTTAGTCGGGCTATGTGAGGCGTCCGGCGTTGTCCGCGGCGTTGTCCGCGGCGGCGTCCGCGCGCCGGCAGGTGTTATCTCTCCATGACGACGTGAACAGCGCGTGAGACAGACAAGGACAGAATAACCGACGAGGACTAGCGCTGACTTCCAACTGAAATTTATTAACACGAACATTCTCCGGCATTCGGTAACACACAGATTTTAGCTAGGCACCGTCACGACGATACGCGCATCATCATAGAAGCTGCAGCTATCGCAAAAGGAAATTGCATCAGCAAACCCTCAATCGCTCTCACTGACAAAGAAATAGGTTACCTGAGTTCATCCGGTCAAATCACATAGATATATTAAGGTTGCTTTGCTTGTTGTCTTTTCTCGCGTTTTGGGGATTTTGCTCTTTTTGTGTCGCTCGTTTCATTTTCATTGTCTGCCGTCATGCACAGATGACTAAGCGGTGATCACGTGTACCACCTTGTCTTCGTTTTTTTCATGTTCGTGTTAATAAATTTCAGTTGGAAGTCAGCGCTAGTCCTCGTCGGTTATTCTGTCCTTGTCTGTCTCACGCGCTGTTCACGTCGTCATGGAATACCAACTAGCCCGGTCACATACCTTGCTTCAGTTATCTCTCCGCTCTCACTCCCTCTGCCATAGCAACAGCTGCGGGCGCGCGCGCTTATCCTCGCCCCTAGCAACCGGAGCATGTGGTGCGAGAGAGTGTAGGAGAGGGTAGGTGCCGTGCTTCGCCGCTCCTTCTCTCGCCGTTCGCTCTCTCTCCTCCCTGCGCCCCACTCTCCCGTCCGCTCGCGCCTCACTCTCGACCGTTCGCTGGCTGGGCGCCTCTCAAGGCGATGGCAGAAGTCGGTGAAGGCGAAATCTCTCGGCACAAGAAATGCATTCGAATTTCCTCACAATTCCCTTCGGGGAGGTGGGGGCATTTTTTTTCGTGTGCATTCGTCTTCCCTTGTGGCGCCGTTTCAGCAGTAGGAGTATTGCTGCCGATAGTATAATCAATAGTGCTGTGAATAATTATGGTGTTGTTATGCGGCGATATTGCAAACTCATTTGCGATAGCTTACTATCAGCAGTATTCAGTTCGCTTAATTTATCAGCAATCTTTTGGCGAAAGAGATGAACTATTGCCGCAATCAAAATACTGGAATATGTCTGTGAATAAATTCATATTCATAAGTACCCAGGTACATCTGACAATTAAAAACTTAGCTTTTGATATTTTTAATCTGAAATGACAAAATGCAATATAAGTGTGAAGCCGCCCAGTTCCGCCAAATGTAACGGCTTGCTTTCTGCTAAAGTTGTACAGTTCTGCATATTTATCACGAGTCAGCCAATCTTTCTGCTGAAGTAACGCAGGGCTGTCAACTTTCTTGCCCTTCAGCCTGCTTCTCCTGCTGCTAACATTCGGGGAATCAAGTTCATGCTGCAATGAGTTCACGCGGTTGATTTTATACAGACGATAGTACTATGAAACTTACTATCGATAGCGCTATCGATAGTTTCTTCTACCATCGATAGTTCGATAGGGACTCAACTATCGATAGTATCGAAAGTACAATCGATAGTTCTGCATCACTAGTGTTTGTGCGTATGAATGGCACGATTGGGATGTGGCCTTTAACTATGTTGCGATCCATCTGAAATCAATTTTGCCCATGTGAGAGCACGCTTTCATCCAGAGGTGCTTGAGGTCATAGGCGTGATTTTCGGCACTTAATTGTAGAGGTCTTGGGTGAGCTACTTTTCTGCAACTTCTGTGTTCTTTGTGAGGGGCTGAAATTGTCGGCTTAAACTGTCGAAAAGTTAGGCCATCTAAATTTAACAAACTAGCGAGTTAAGACAAAATAAACGACAAGCAGAACGAAGAAAAGAAGGGCCCAACCCGTCCACCTTTTAGCACTCTGACCACGGCAGCTCGTGCCGCCACTCTGGCGTCAGCATTCCTGGGCTATTGCCCCTTCACGGAATACTTGTTCTCTGACGCCTTAGGGTGGGATATGGAGTCACGCATGACTTTATACGTCCCCAAACTTAAAGCTCTAGGATTTTTGCGGAGATTTTGCGAAATACAATGATGCTTGCAGAAAGATTTAGGAGGCAAATAAATCTTGTAAATGTGCATAACATTATATTGTCAGGACGAGAAACCTTAAAGACGCACCTGTAACGTCAATAAAATTTTAATTAACGTTCAATTAACAGATATATCGACTACACTTTCCTTTCATTGGCACAACTCACAGTGTAGTTCGCGTTTACCAAGACACATTTTATCAATTTGCACCAAAGCTTAGTGTTGGGAGATAATTTCAAAAATCATGAAATACAGTTGGAAAAAAAAATTGTATCAGCGGACACAGAATGCTTCACATTAGAAATAACTTTCGTTTGCCGCATTGAAATATACCATTTTAATAAATATCGGTAGATGAATATGAAGAATAGTGTGCTGCTGTTGTTTTTTGCGTACCCACGATCAATGGGAGACAAATAAAGTGGGCCGTTCTGTCGGGATCACCGCGCACAAGAGTTGCGAATGGCATTCGCGAGTTGACGTGATGTCCGATGACGCACCTTCTGATAGAAAACGTCTTCAGGTGCAGTATACGGACCCTGTCTTGCACTGCTAATACACTTCAGTGTTGAATAAATCCGCTGTTTCATCTTCTTACCTCTTTCAGGGTTCTTTCGTGACGACCTCGGCTCGTACGACGGTATGTACAGGCTTCTAGGGGCATCCAACCTCCTCGCGGCCCTGCTGTACACACCGCTGGCCATTCACACGTCTTGCAAGAAGGACCCGACTGACGACGAGGAGGCCGAAAAAAGAAACTGAGACGACGAGGATGTAGTACTCACTACGCGAAGAAAACAAAGTGGTGGACTTTGCGCGACCGCTATGAAGGAACCGCTTCCAACGCTGGTGTTCTCTCGAAAGAAGTTGCGCTTACGCTCCAAACGCGAAGCGCACGCAGCGAGAGCCGCGTTACGCAGAAGGGTCACTCCGTGCCAACTGTCCCTGACCTGACAGTCGGCCATTGCAGGCATTCCTGAAAAATTTGTGGCGTTTTGTTGCACGACATCGTCCATTCTAAAAAAAACATTTTTTTCTCGTCCTCTAGTGTCTCCTCAATTACCGCTCTCTTTTCTTTAACTGTTCGTACTCGAGAAAGTTATTTGAAATTTATCTCTGAACAGTAAACCCCCACACTTACCTTGGGCCGCTATAGAAGTTCTGTTTAAGGTCCTATTATAAAAGTTTCGAAGTTTTTGTGTTCCACTACCTGCGACATATTTTAAAAACAAAATCAATTTTCAAAGTTGGCGAGTTTTTATTTAACTCATATGCTGCTTGACCAATCTAGGTATTTGTATGACTTCCAGGAAATATTCTTGTATGATTTTTCTTGGATATGAAACAATCTTGTAAAATACGCTTCAGTGCAATTTGGATACAAGTGGAAAAACCTGAAAAATATGTGCGATCTATCTATCGCGATAGATCGCATGTATTTTTGACAGTATTGTTTTAACACGAAAGTGTTTTATGCCGGGGTCCACTAAAACTTCAGTGACGTATTTCCGTCAAGGACATGACGTCGAAAAAATACGCACGATCAGAAGACAAAAAGTTCCGTCAACTGGAGTCGAACCCACGACCTCTCGTTCCGCATAAACACATGCCGGGCACACTATCCGCTGCGTCACGGTCACACACTTTGCACACTTTAAAAGCACGCCTTTTATATCTAACACTGTCCTCGGATAGTGGTCTTGGTAAAGTGACGTAATGAATCATGACCGTGACAACTACGATTACTTCTTTCAACGCGACGTTTCTACGCGTCCGTTCCATTCGGCGCGTTTTCGATAGAAGTGCAATTTCGTGAACGCCTTAACACACCGCCAGGTGGCGACCTTACCCCAAGCGTCGTAAAGCATCGACGTCCCTCATAGCATCCGTCTATACCAAAAAAAGCTCTGCGACGCTCGCGTGATTCGCCCAGCCACCATGGGTCTCCCTTTCCGGAGGTGCACTGAGGGACAGGGGCGGAGCCACGTTTGCTTTTGTTGTTGTTTGTTTCCTGACGTCATTTCCGTCTCTTTTTTTTTTTTCTTTATTTGCCGCCCGGAGCAGCTGCATGTTTCTGAAGTCATTCTCTTTGCTTCCTTCTTTTGTTTTCTTTTTTCTCGCGCGGGTAGGGACAGCACTATGCGTAGCGTGGACTGACATGGACTCGATAGCGCCGACGAGCGTACACGGGCGCATTTGATCGCACGTTTGATCACGACTTAGTCTGAGGTGCGGCTGAATAATCAATCTTAATTGCGATTTGGCTAACTTCCGAGCCGTACTAGATCCGTCTCTGCCCTGATCGCGATCAAAAGTGTTCGGGCGACATTGCTATGGTGTGAAAGCAAGCTCGACGGTACGCAGAAGTTCGAGCCATCGTGGTGAGAGCTGTTTGACGGTGGCAACAAAGTGATACACGGCAATGGTACACTTCTGCGTGCCGTCGAGCTTGCTTTCACACCATACCGGTGTCGCGTGGACACCTTTGATCGCGATCATGGCAGACACGGATCTAGTTTGGCTCGGAAGTTAGCCGAATCGCAATTAAAAGTGACCATGCAGCCGCACGTCAGACTAAGTTGTGATCAAACGTGCACTCAAATGCATGCGCCGTGTATGCTCGTCGGCGCTGTCGAGTCCACGCCAATCCACGCTACTCACAGTGCTGTCCCTACCCACGCGATAAAAAGAAAACAAAAGAAGGAAGCACCGAGAATGACTTCAGAAACATGCAGCTGCTCCGCGCAGAAAAAATAAATAAAAATAATTTAAGGAGAAACGGAAATGGCATCAGGAAACAAACAACAACAAAAAGAAACGTGGCTCCGCCCCTGTCCCTCAGTGCACCTCCGGAAAGGGCGACCCAGCCACCATAGCCTAACTGCAACTCAGCGTTTTCCACTTGCGCCCGCCCCGCGAAAACTCGCGGCCGGCCAACAGGGAAGACGCGACGTGCGTTGCGTTTCACTCTAGTCGGGCAGTGGTGTTCAATAGACAGATTTAGTTTGGCGTCCGCAGCAGGGACGCGATTCTCGCGGTGTCCGCTTAGTGGACATGTCCACTTCCGGCGGAGCGGGTTCAGTTACGCAAAAAAAAAAAAAAAAAAAAAAACGGCGAGTCATGACATCATGGCGCTCTTGACCACGTCGACGCACCGAACCCGCCTGCACATTCCCAGCGTAAAGAGAAAGAAAGTGGACGAAATGTACAGTAACAGGACACTCAAACAAACTTGACAAGTCTGAACTTGCGTATGAACGTGTTGAGATGTTTGAAGAACGATGCAGGCAATTCGTACCGACCAGTCCAGGTGCGTCATGCGGGCAGCCGCGTAAAACCTAATTCAAGGGCTAAGGTGGTTAGAGTTCATGCACGGCCTCCGAGATGTACGTCCAAAAGCGGATCTCTGGGGGGCAGCATTCGTTGCGGTGAAACGCATTCCGCCTTTCTCATGTGTGTCGAGAGTAGTGAAAGCTGCGTGGCGTCAAATTGACGTTACGGAAGAAAGACCGGAAAGAGGCGGCACGCTTCTCGCCGAGCTCCAGCCAATCAGTGGAGGCCGAAGTGGACATGTCCACTAAGTGGACACCGCGAGAATAGCTCCCCAGCTCTATGGAGGCTCAGCGTGCCATTGCGAATGGCTAGCATCCCGCGTCCGCAGAGCTGCTGCGAGTGCCCAAATAAAACTGTCTAATAGACAGATGTAGTTGGGCGTACGCAGCAGCTCTCGGGACGCAGCCTGCCAGCCATTTCCTATGGCATGCTGTGTCCGCAAAGCTGTTGCGGACGCTCAACTAAATCTGTCTAACGTGCCTCGAATAGGCGACCTTCGCCCAAGTTCGGCGTACAATCAGTCACGCTCTTCTGGCTGTCACCACGTTCTCTGATTCCGCTCTCACCGTTAACTACTACAGCCACCACAAGCATCTATGTCCACATAGGTTTGTTTAATCATTTATCATGGAGGTTAATCGTCGGGATGGAGATGTATCACTAAACGTCATCGTGGGTGCATCTACTTTACACGGTTCTATAGCTATCAAGCACCAATAGATATTTTACAAGCTATCTTTCATCAATGTACAGTAAACATTAAACTACTTCTGTAAGGACACGGTTTACTTTCGCAGGGGTGGAACAGTGTATATGGGTTTGGGAGCATTCCTGGGAGCAGGCAAAAGTGCATTTTGTAGCAGGCTTGGAGCACCCAGACAGACGTTTTGGAGCAGGCTTGGAGCAGCCAGAAAGACCTTTTTGAGCATGTTTGGAGCAGTCAGAGAGAGCGTTCAGATCAGGCGTAGCCCCGTTTCACAGCACTTGTGAAGCGACATTTTTCCAATACCGCATTTTTCAAACCCCAAGCAATTTTAAATTGTGCAATAGCCTAATTATTGCGATAGCAATTATGTGGACACAATCGACGGGTTTTGGCCGTCGCCGTCATGTCCCGTATAAAGTCCAAATTGCTAACATACCACCGCGCATCATGTATTTTACTCGCGGGTAAAAGCGCGCGAGCGGGTGCGACGAACGCGGCTGAAGCAGGGATCAAACGAGCCGGGCCCATCTCCGTCACTCGGAGGGCGAAATGCGATAACATCAACCCGCTCGGGAGGCATCCCGTCGAAGCAGACTGGAAACGATAGGCCCGTCTTGAACGAGCATGAAAGGACTGGAGGGGGAAGGGTGTCGCTCGAGCAGCAACTGTGAATTTTGCTTCTAAGGGCGCGGTCGCGATCGCTGGCGCTGCGCGCTAGCTTGGCAGCCATCAGCGGGCGGCTCTCATACACTTCGACGTGCTGTGCTCTCATCGCGAAAAGACTGCGCGAAAAATGTTGCCCTCCCTGGCGTGGCTGTATTCTGTTACACCAGAGTTTTGTGAAAGAGTTTTCTTCCACCAGAGTTTTGTAAAAGAGTTATCCAAAAGAGTTAGCTGTCAACCTCACTTCGTATAACATTAAAATATGTTGTTATCGCGTACATTCGTTGCCGACCCGTGCGGTGCAACTGTGACTTCTTTAGTCTTGTACTGTCGGCCGCAAAAGTTTGCGGGATCTGCAGCGCGTGGCCGAGCGGCGGAAAACTGCATTGCTGCGCCGCCTATCGTGACGCGGCGGGGTGTTGAGGCTATCGTCCGCGGCCTCGGCGATTGGCAACGGCGCGTTTAGACAATGCGCCGTTGCGGGATCTGATCTCGGAAGCCGTGACAGATAACCTCGACACTATGCCGCGTCACGGTAGGCGCCGCAGCAATGCAGTTTTCCGCCGCTCCGCCACGCGCTGGAGATCCCGCAAACTTTTGCGGCCGACAGTACAGCCACCCATATTTTTAACCTGAACGCGCTAGCGTCAACCGCCGAGTCCATAAGCGCCGTATAAAGCAACACAGCGGCGAAATGAATGAGAACACCCGCGTGCGCTTGATGAGCACCCCTCTGCACCTGTCTTTACAAGGCTGTTCCGGGAGCCTGACACCACCCCCGCTTCTCTTGAACACCGTTACCGTCATCCTTTTTTTTTCGTTTCTGAGCACTGCCATCAAGTTTTAAAAAATCAGTTTGGCCACACGGGCGAAGCAATGAATGCGATTGCAACAAATTGTTATGTTATACGAAGTAAGGCTCGCAGCTAACTCTATTGGATCCCATATCTCGTAACTCTGGAAATATATGGAGAGATGCTCTTTTAGCACAGTCTCTTCGCGTTGAGAGCGCAGCAAGTAGAAGGGTTTAGGAGCTATTCGCGCTGATGCCTGCCGAGATGACGCACGCGCCAGCACTCGCGACCATATAATCAAACTTCACAGCTGCTGCTCGAGCGATTACAGCCTTGACGAAACCGCAACAACTACAGCGTTTCGATGAAACTGAAAACACGATGTTTCAGCCACGTTTTCGGGCACGCTGCAGCTTCCGGCTAAATTCGGGTGCTGCGGCGTAGTACGGCGCTGATAAGCGAGTTAGGCGCAACAGGTGTGGTTCGGCGCAGGATGGCGCATGTAAGCAAGTTTGACGCACGGTGGCGCAAATGGAGCAGCTGTTCCACCCCTGATTTCGTGTTATACCGATTCATATAAAGGAGGGATCAACCTTATTTTTTTCACCAATCACCCCTATCTGTTCTGTCTACTATCCGCGTGTTCACAGAAGATAGACGAAGAGACATGACCAAAAGAGCCACCCTGGATACTTACCACTTTCGCATAAGCATTACGAAGTGCATCTAATTACGAAATACCGAGATCTAGTTCCTCAAGAACACGCAGTAGTGGCAAACAAGTCGGGCTGCCTTTCGTGTTCTTTATGCTATACATATCAATTTCCCTTGCGCATGCGTGCATATGGTAGGGCATATGTCATACGCGGTAACTGCTCATGTAAGAGAGTCAGATTTGTCCGAATGTGTGCTTCTCTGTCGCCCACGTGGCATGGCGAGCTGTACAAGAGCATTCCAAGGTAAATGCATATCAACTAGCC
Organism: Rhipicephalus appendiculatus; assembly: GCA_030522465.1. NCBI lineage: Eukaryota > Metazoa > Arthropoda > Arachnida > Ixodida > Ixodidae > Rhipicephalus > Rhipicephalus appendiculatus. The sequence goes on from JALIZH010027507.1 coordinate 16,400, forward strand.
TTAATGTCCGATCCGCTAATCGTATGTTTTCGCACTGATTTCGAATAGAGAGATTATTTTTATGTTGCATTTCATGAAACAATTCACTGCAAGTATCGAATGAAGTCTTATATAACTTTTAATATAACGACGAAAACCTTGTCAAGTTGGCCCTTCGAATGCATCGGGCGCTCTCTTTTGATGTCACTTTGCCGCACAGCACATATTCGTTCTTGCAGGTGATATTTAATATGGCCGTGGTATGTTAACAGGGGTATGTCTGCGAGTGGCAAGATTCTAAAGTCTCGTGGCCTTGATTTGATCATTACAAATGCTGAATTTCCGTTACAAAATAAACATGCTAAGCAGGGCCGATATTAAATGCAGACGCCGGCGTACAGATTCCGGTACTGCTGGCTAACTACGCTGCAGGGCCATCTGTACAGCTGGTATACACAGGAAAATGTATAGACATACTTAAAAGTTTGTCATAGCAAGCAGATGGGAATTGTTCAATACGAGCATGTTAGAACATGCGCTACCTTGGTGGAAAGAAACCCTAACAGTGCCGCATCACATGCTCCGCTGTTCGCATTTCTTTTCAAGTGGATGTGACCTGGCAAGTAATACAAGCACGCTAGAGTTTTCCACGATTTGTTCAACAAGTCTGACATCTTGTTATTGCCACCAAAGTAAAAAAACGCGATAAAAACAACTGCGAACAGCGGAAGTTAACGCGCTGCACTGTTCGCATGTTTCTGAATCACCTCTGTACAACTGGAGTGCCGTTTTACGTAGCGTGCTTGATGGAATAATAATTGTTCAAGACAAGCACTGTGCACTGCTCGTTCACGTAAGGCCTGGAAAGTCAAGAAGAAAGTCTTATGTGATCGCGAACTTCCTCTACACTTCGATGAGTTCTTCGTTATTACTAGGTGTTTTTTTGCGAAATCATTGAAATCGGAAATAGACTCGAGGCAGTGAGACTTCTGAGCGACATTAATAGGAGCCGCTGTGCTGAACCTTTACTTGAGTCTAGCTCTCTGTTCTCCAGCCAAGCTGCTCGACGCCTATAGGGATGTGATGCTTCTGTAGTCTTACCATGTGAACAGTCGGGCTGGTTTCATAGTTTCGTCCCATCGGTACAATCCGCTACACAGTTATAGTTCACTCTACCTGGAGGGCATTTCAACGCTTGCCGTTGCTGCAAACGCTTTACCGTTCCTCCGACACTGTCACACGCACTTTTCCCGTAGGAAGCAGCGAAAAGCTTCCATACAGCAGAAAAAAAGCGAATCTTCATTATGGTTACCACCCTCACAACGCCCGTTCTGTAATTGTATTGTGAGGGCGTACAGACTAAGTAGCGAATCTTTGTAATGTTTAGCGTGTCGTTCCTTAGTATGCTGAGTTACTGTGCTGCAAATGCGCACACGGCAACAGAATTACGCCCTAGGCATTTTGAGGCGCAGTGAATGATTTTACAACAAATGTCCTCAGGAAGGGTACCTTGTGAGTCAAAATAGATCATGAAGGCATGGTTTGTGACTAGTGTGTTCACCCAATGCGGGAGGTCTTGTGCTATGAATCTGCAATGTTCAGCAAAATCCATAGGAATGATTACCTCGCGTTCTGGTAGGCTGCACTTGAGCTATACACGAGTCAGAAGACCACAGAGCACAACACAAAAGCGTAGTATAGCGCGTCTACGAGTTCGGCATGGACTTGCAGGCATGAATACAGCAATACAGCACTGATAAGTGTCGTCCTGTGCAGTGAAAGTGCGCATGTGTCTTGCGTCTGTCTCTCTCTCTCTTAGTTACATTTCTAGCGCCTTCCTAACACTATAAAGTACCCGGTGCGTTCAGAGAACCGATTTCAAAGCTTTTTCCCTTTCTTAAAAGGGCAACCGGTTCAGTTAGACTTCACCCACTGTTGTTCACAAATGAAGTACTCTATCTAATCCCGCGTAAAAAATAATACTTCGAGGACATACGTACAAAACACATTGTAAAAAATGCAGGAATGACGCATTTTTTTTTTCGATTTTCTTTTTAATTGAAAGCGGATATCTAGCCAATATACATTTTTAAACAAAATGACATTTTCCTGCAAACGACAATATTTGCACTGGCAAGAAAAGCATAAGTTTGTTTACTAAAGAGTCAATACAAGTGGACTTCTAATATTATTTTCATTCTGAAATATTGCTTCATGCTGAAATTTCTTGCCACAATATTACGTGCGTTACAGCCAAAAGCCACCAATTTTACCAGCAAAAAATTGGGGGGACCCTTAAGCTTCGCCTTTAAGAGTTCAACGCGATAGCGATATCCTGTCCCTAGTGCGTACTTGAATTACTTAGTGCACACTATGTAAGGGGCAGCGTGCTTTAAACCACGAGCAATTACGAGCGTGAAATGTTTTCGAACTTGCTATGTGCGCACTACGGGGTCTTAGGGGAATAAGCGCAGTAACGTGTGTGTCTTTTGTAATGGGTGGCTGGCTTTAACCACGATGCCGTTGTGATATTCACATGTTCTGACGCCCGACGGCAATGTAAGCTTGTACCACGCAGTATTACTGCGATATTACACGTTGTATTGTGACGCCTGTATACAGGACGCGTGTGTTTATAAAGCATGAAAGTTATTTTCACTGCATTTCCAAGCAGAGGAAGTCATTTTTGCTGCATTTCGTAGCAGACGCGTGGCTGTGTGGTAGAACACCTGCTTGCCACGCAGACGGCCTGGGTGCGATCCTCACTCGGACCCGGAAATTTTTATTATTTATTTCATTTGCGTCTTTCTTGATTTTTCGGTCACTGACAAGATGATGACTTTTCGCTCACAACCAACGACGCCGACGCCAACGCCGGAATTTCTGCGAAACGAGCTCTTTAACGCAATCGCAAGTGTATGATAACCGAGTGGCTCGTCGGCACGTCTAGGGCACTTTGCATGGAATGGCTCAGAACTCTACGATGCAAGGTTCGCAGTTTTATCGGTCATAAATACATATGCATGCACTACACATTCACTCCCAGCCTAAGTGAACTACCATGGTGTCAGGCGCCCACATGCAAGCATGGACCCGTTCGTTTCGATGAGAGCGAACACTGGTGCCATCGTGCTCTGGCGTAAAATACAGGGCGGAGTCAAGTGAGCAGGAAGGTGGCTTTGCCTCTCACTTGAACGTGTCTGCGAAACTCTCAGATGAAACGACCTCCAAAAAAGGGCATGCAAGACCACCAGCCAACTCTGATCATCAAGACTTTTCACCCAGTCCAGATTACATTAGGACAGGGAGCGCAAGCCGCCCATACGCTCAGTCGCGTGCCACTACCGTGCAAACAGAGGAGAGGCAGCTCGCTTGCATATGCTGCCCCTAAACATCTCGATTTGCCCATGTCCAAGAACACGGTAAGCACGGGGCCATCACGAGGATTTGGGGGAATCGCACGTCGCGCCACCT
>JALIZH010027508.1:0-29435 GCA_030522465.1 Rhipicephalus appendiculatus
ACGGGGTGAGCTACTTATTCAACTCGGAGATGTTGGGTTGGTAGTGTTTTAGGCAGGGTGTCGGAACGAAATGTTTTTCGTTTCGCTTTTAGTTTCGCTCCACCGCAAATAGTCACGTTCTTGTTCCTGTTCCGGAACGAAAAAAAAAACTGGTCCGTAACGGTTCGTAAAGTTATTTATTTGTATGCAAAAAATTTGATGTTAAAGGAACGATAAAAACATTGGCTTTGTCACATAGTTGCTCACACCTCCTTTTAAGAAAGTGGGACAGGGGTAGGACACGTTCGTCCCACGTTCTTAAGAGGAGCACAACTAACTGTACCACGAATTACTACAAATCAGCGCAAACCAGTGGCCGTCTAAGTTATAAAAGTCTTTCTCAAAAGTGAATTACGAATTTTTTAGCAGGCTCAATGCTTTGCGTCAAGGGAGTGAAGCATGATCTCAGAAGCAGCCCGTCATCGAGCGTACCTCTCATATGCGAGACCGCTGTTCATATAAAACAAACTTCCCCGCCGAGAATGCTTTCTCCACGCTGGCATGTGTCACAGGCACACGAAAGCTCACTTGAGTTATTACAAAGATCTCTGGTTGCCACTGTTTTCCTTTTTCGCACGATTTCAACACATCTTACTTGGGAATTACTGCCAGAGATACGCGCTAGCACGGTACTCTGAGATGTACATTATTGCTCACTTTGCATGACCTGTTGTTGCGATTGCCAAGTTCGCGCGTGAACCGAAAAACGATAAAAAAAAAATTCAGTTTTACTCCCGGAACGAAAAAATAGATAACGTTTCGGTTACGTTTTCGTACCGGTCAAAAATATAGTTTTTTTTTCGTTTTTCGGTTTCGGTTTTCGTTCCGTTCCGATACACAGGTTTTAGGCGGATTACGTGGACATGTTGCGCGTTCTTCCAACGTGACCATAACCTAAACATAAGCGGCAACATACACGAAGGCGTCCTCAATCTTACCTTCACGTGTTCAGACGAGGGCGAGGACAGTATCAGCTTAAGAATGGTGGTGAATGTAGGGGTGCGGGAGGGTGGATGTTGTGAGGTGAGGGCTAGCTATGTGGATGGGACATTTTAAAGCGAAATAAGGAAGGCGCGGCAGGTGTTGCCAAGCACAGGGAAGTCGTACTACGTGCGGGATTCAGATTCGGATGTGTTCATTTGCCAAAAGAACTACAACAACACAGTATGAAAATAGGTTGAGCATTTCGTGGTCTGAAGCCTTGACGCAGAAGAGCTGAAAGCCTCTAGGCTTTTGCACTGTACCGAAGCTATTCTTTAACGAACCTCCTTGTAGATGAGTGCTAACGCTTCTTTTAAGTAAAGTTAATGACAGAGAGATGTAGCAGCAACAAAAGTCACGAACGTAGCCACGACCTTTTGGCATTATATCGACATTTATCGTTTATTCCACTAATTAAAACCGTTCATGACACTCATTGCCCCTACATAAAATTCTAGTATACGGGTACCATTCCTTGCTCTAATAACAGAGTGGGACAAAGCTTTACGCTTAAGCGTTTTCAAGCGTTGATAGGGTTTGTTTAACTGGCAAATGCGAAATCAAAGATCAACTGTCACCTCAACATGGCTGTAGGTCGAGTACTGTTCAACCAAAACTGATTGGCCTTGTCGGTCTACTACAGTTTCCCCAAGCCTCGCCTCGGTCTTACAGTGGTTGCGGTGCTCGGCTTGGGGTCCCCAAGTCGCGCGCTTGATTCCGGCTGCGGCAGTTGCATTTTGATGGAGGCATAATGCTAGGGGCCCGTGTACTCTGTGATGTCAGTGGACATTAAAGAACACCAGTTGGTCGAAACTTACGGAGCCTTCCACTATGTCATGCCTCATTACCCCATCGTGGTCTCGGCACATAAAACTCCTGATATTTTAAATATTACAGTTTACCTTAAACGGATCCAGTGGAATAAAGCGTAACCAAAGCTGATTAATTTTATTTTTCGGCTAGCACATCACGATAAATACGAGGGGATCTTACCTACAGTGAACTCATAATTGGCAGGCAATACAGCGCCCGCATTTCGTTCTTCTCTCCTTGTCTGTTTAGCGCTGTAGCCTGTCAATTTTCAATAACCAACCAAGCGAAGTTCCTCTTGTGCAACAAAGAACTCGCGACAAAATTGTTTTAGCTTTGCTAATTTGGTGCTGCGCAAATTCTTTAAGAAAGATAGGAAAGCGTGGTAGTTGGTCACTTTCTGACTAGGACATTATAAAATGTTCTATGTTTTTAAATCATGGAAATGGTGGTTGAATGGTGGAAACTCGGCACACTCCAAAATAGTGAAAAAATCTGTTGTCAACCTTTGCTTTCTTAATGCTCCAATCATGTCCTGTGAGCATGAAGTCGCGGTTAGTTTTGAACACCAGTCCGACATGTTATCAGAAGCAAGTTACCATTTAAATGTTCAAATATCCGATGCTGAAGCTTTGCTTACAAAGGTTGACCAGTCGCCCTCCGATGAGCGAATCTCAAAGAATAATTCGAAAAAGTAGCTCTCATCCCGTACTTCCAGAAGACATCACACGATTTGAAAAAAGTGGCACAATGATCCAAATTAAAAGTGGTTTTGTCAGCGCCTCGTAAACTTCTTAGCCTGTGCACCCAGAATAATAGCTGTAGACCAAATGCGTGTGCTATGAAACACAAGATCACCTATGTTCCTACAGGAGTAATGCAATTTACAGGATTCCCCTTTTTGTGGTAATCAATATATAGGCCAGACTGGAAAATGTATTAATGACAGGCTTAGAGAGCACAACAACAGTGTCAGAAATAGGGTGACGGATGGCTTTCGATTCATTGCAAGAAGTGTGGCTTTCAACCTGTTTTCGGCGCATGTACTGTCGTCTCATCCACGTATTATAAGTGGACAAGGGATGTTATCGAAGCTGATAAAATTGTAAGAGTAGGTCTAGAATGCGTCACTACGCCACCTGTAAACATATCTAGCAGAAAGCTTGCCTTTCTAAGAAGTTGATTATTAGTACCTGGTGGGGGCGCTTGTGCGGTTGTATAAAAAACTGTAGGTTCAAAGAAAGCTCAAGTTCTGTTGGTAGTTTGCGCGTTGTGTGTCGTTGTCTACTTCCTCAAGCGCAGACGGTAATGATGGCTAAGTAAAGAGCCCTACGATCAGAAAAAAAAATAGAAACGTAAAAAAAAAGATGCCGGAGTGAGAGTCCACCCCACGACCTCCAGACGCACATCCAGATTGCAAGTCCGAGACGCTACCGCTACGCATGCTGCGAGATAGCACATGTGCGTTTATTTCTTCATGTTATAAGTAATGTCGGTGATATGTCTTCATTTTCTTGTTTAGATTGGTAAGACACGCAGGTTTTGAGTGCCTCCGCACGTGTGAGAACCAAACGGACTGTAGGTCATCTGTTTGTTTTGTGCTCCGCGAGTACAGAACGTCAATCCGACACGTTTTGCAGTAAAAAAAAAAAAATTGCGTAACCGAAGTAATTTACTGCATTAGCACTCGCTCGCCAAGCGGTTAGTCATTTATGTGTAGGAAACATCGCACTTCTTAACTGAACAGTGAACAATTCGGCTTTCGTCACCCCCTTGGTCATATTTTCAGTCATTCGTGTTCACTTTCCGCGACTACAGTCATAACACTTCACTGTAACCGTACCGTATATTAGGCTTACGGCAGCATACTCCGTGCGCGACGTTCGCAGCGAAAAACATGAATATTGATATACCAAGAATGCCATAACCATTTGAATTCGGCTTCAATCGTGACCGCTTGAATGACTAATAATAATACCTGAGGTTTTACGTCCCAAAGCCATGATATGATTATGAGAGACGCCGTAGTGGAGGGCTCCGGAAATTTTGACCATCTCGTGTTCTTTAACGTGCATTGACATCGCAAACTATCCGGGCCTCTACCATTTCGCCTGCATCGAAATGTGACTGCCGCGGCCGGTATCGAACGCGCAACCTTAGGGTCAGCAGCTGAGCGCAGCCACTGTTTCACCGAGTCGGACACCGATTAAATGAGGTCATAGTCGCTGATTTAACTACACAAATCCGACGCTAAAAACGCTGATATTAAGAGTTCCAAGTGCCTTCTAGTGCGCTGAAATTCACTGGGAGGCGCTGGAAACGCTGTTCTCTTTATGAGCCGTCTCCAACACCACAAAAAACAAATGCAGTACTCTTTACGGCATATATGTGTGATTATTAAGGAACGGTCATCACTCGCGGTGTGGCGGCACATCGATATACAGATCAGGAGCAGGAGTATAACCACGTTTCACTCTCTCATGCCTGAAGAGTTTATGGGAATTCCACTCTCTCTGAGAGAGGTAGAGTATAAAGCACTTTCACTCTCTCCTTTCATACAGAGTGAACATGCATTTCACTCCATCCGATGCTTAGCGAGAGTAGAAGAACACTCTGAAGAGTAAATCGGCCTTTTTACTCCTGCGATACCCTCAGTAGTTTTTAGAGTGTAGGCAAAATGTGTGCTTTCAGCCGGCGTCACCGTAGCGCTAGAATCCCGCCCCGGCTTGCGCTCATGCGCCGCGTATGTTTATCATTTGCCAGTCGTGCCTGGCACTGAGCACACACACGCGGTTCAAAAGTGCCAGCCAGAGCAAGATTTTATGGTTTCCAGTATAAAACAGCGCTAAAAGACGGGACGAAGAAAGGACACAAACCACGGCGCTGACTAACAACCAAATGTGTTTTATTCAACCAGTCCGCATATATATGCTCCACCACAATCGCAAGAACAACAGAAAGAAATCGATGATCAGCCTGCGCAGAGGCAACAAAAATACTCAATTGGACAGAAATGTTATCTCCTTCGGAAGGAGGGACATCGACGGTAGGCTAACACATGCCTCGCCGCCGTTATAAATGTGATAAGCTTCAGAGATGAGGCGCGCGCGTTCATCATAGTACTTTGACAGAAAAATTGAATCTGTAAAAGATGGCTCACAACCGCGATCATTACAATGAAGAGACAATTGACTATCTCTAGCTTGTTTTCGGACCTTATTCGCGTGCTCGCGCATGCGGTCATTAGCGCACCGGCCCGTTTGACCAACATAGTAACGCCCGCAAGAAAGTGGAATCTTATACACCACAGCATCGCAACATTCAACAAACTTTTGCCGGTGCTTCTTACTACACCTTTCCGTCTTGGTCTCTCGATTTACTTGCTGACACAAGCTACCAAGTTTATTTCTAGCAGAAAACAACAACCTGACGCCTGCCCTGCTTACCACTTTCTTAAGATTATGTGCCACCTTGTTCGATCTCCCCCATCCCTTCCCCCTGTGCAGGGTAGCATACCAGTTATGCCAAACTGGTTAACATCCCTGCCTTTCCTCTCTTGTTTTCCTTCCTTGTGCACATAAGGTATGACCGCTATTGATTGCTGCGGGTGTGTCGCCGATTGAACAGCTGTTGAGCCCTTGTTCTTAAAGCCAGATACGAGGCCTTCTGCGATGCTGGTCAGAAGCGTTTCTGGGAAACCTGCAAGCTTCAGACGTGCTACTTGACAAGAAAAACTCGCTTCAACCTGGTGGTCACAGGACCTCTCAAGCGCCGCCTTCATGCACGCCCTTGCAATGCCGCGCTTCACTATCTTCGAGTGCGCAGAAGAAAAAAAATGGTGCGGTGCTGGCTGAAGGCACAGATTCGCCTAGCGACTGTCAAGGCACGTTGCAGTTCGACTGAGTCGAAAGCCACGCTATCCGCTGTTCACGTTTCTTTGCATCGCGATAGTACGCCGCTACATTTGTACTAAACGTGAGCAGTGTGCGTGCCTACGTGAGTCGTAGTATCTTCTTTTATTGGCATGCGGCCTGCAAAAAAGTACGGCAATGATTTGGTGCCGCATACTACAGGCATACTCTAGGCAATTTACTGCTCTAAAGCGAAATACTAGCTGGCGTCACGCTTGAATACACGCAGTAAGTGTACTTCTTCGTACACTTTTACCGGGGCTTGTGGTCTTTACTGTTGATTGCAATTATCCGCTTGCGGCGGAGCGGGGCGTTTTTCGTTGCGGATGGAAATCTGTGCAATCTGAAAACACGCACTGGCACGATTCCCGCGTTGTGTTGTGATCTTCACAGGCAGTGCTTCTTCTTGCGCTGATTGTTTTCGCATCCAAAAACGGCGCAGTGGTGCCCAGACTACTTCTTGTAAGCGGGAGCGGCGTGAATAGGCGCTTTCTCGTATTGTAAAGTCCCAGAGACGATGGTTGCCATGTTAACTTGGCGCAGTAGATACACGCCTTGCCAATTCAGAACAAAAGGGCGTCTGGGTGCGAGAGTACGCCGCCGTCAGCCTAGGCGCGTGTGCGCGAGATAGGGCGTGCTCCATTCAGGCCCGTAGCCAGGGGGTATCCTTCCTCTCCACCCCCCCCCCCCCCCCTTGGAATTCGGATGGTAGGGGGTGTTTTACCGGGATTCCGGAAAAAACGTCCCCGGAAAAATTGCCCCTGAAAAAAATGTCCCCATTTGCGTTGTCGGAAAAAACGTCCCCACACGGACACCCTCGAACATTGCGCCTTCCAGTCACCAATTCTTTATTTCTCAAAGAGAGAGAGAGAGAATTAAACTTTATTGTGCGACCAGGCGCGCGTTCTCTTCGCCCATAGGTGGGTGACTTCCTCATTCCAGGTAGTCATGGCTAGCCGCCGACGCCCGAGCCCTTTCCACCAGCCGGAGCTGGTCCTCAGGGTTTACAGACGTCAGAAACGCCTCCCCACTGGTCTTCGGGGTTTTCTTGTCCACTCTGTTCATCCGTGGGCGGGATACTAGGGTTGTTTTCGACAGCCCCATACCATGCGGTACAGGGTGTTTGTTTGCCGAGTCAGGGCAGTATTTACAATTCCTACTATAGTTGCCGGGGTGCATTCTGTGTAGTAGTGTGCCGTGCGGATAGGTGCCCGCCTGAAGTCTTCTCCTGGTCACCGCTTGTTTTCTACTGAGCCTTTTGTGAGCAGGTGGAAAGTGGGGTCATTGCTTCCGGTAGTGCGCGAGTATGTCGGAGTATTTTTCTCGGTATTGACTCCTCTGCGTTTCCGGAGTCCGAGTATCCCTGCGGAATAGCCCGGTGTGTATGCTCTCGGGCTGCGGCATGCGCCGCTCGGTTCCCCGCTAGGGAGTCATGCCCCGGTGTCCAGAGGATACTTGCGTCTTCGAAGTCGCACTTTAGGAAGATTTCAAGGGCTGATTTGCCAATTGATCCCTTTTCAAACCTTCGACACGATCGTAACTGACGAAGAACTCGTACTGATTGCTAACGCAATGCCCAGTTCCTCTGCGGTGGTTGCATCATTGGCATATGTCGGAGTAGCAGCGAGCTCTCTAAATTTTTTCATCCACCACGCAGGCTACATATTTGTTTCCTCCTGGGTATTTAACGGCATCTGTGTATCGTATGCTCTCAGTGTTGCTATAGCTCGCGAGCCTCTGCTGTAACAATTGTGCTCGTGCATGTCTTCTTCCTTTGTCATGTTCCGGGTGCATGTTCCTTGGTATTTGACACAGATATATTTTATCCTTGATTTTATGCGGAATAGGCTGGGGCAGGTGGGCTTCTTTTTCGACTGCATAGCCAAGATTCCTTAAAAAGTGCTTGTCCAGTTTTTGTAAGTTTCAATCTTTCTAGTTGGTTCACCTTTCGGGCTTCAATTAACTCTTCCCATGTATTATGAACCCCCATCTTGAGGAGCTTTGTCATGGATGTGGTGTGTGAAAGTCCTATGGCAATTTTGTAGGCTTTTCCGGATGAGGATGTTCACCTTGTTACGCTGGCCGTTCTTTATGTCCACGTATGGGGTCCCGTAGGTTATGGTGCTTGTGAGTATCGCTTGAATAATAGTTATGCAGTCCTCCCCCTTCAGTTAATGGTGTTTGCTTGCAACTCGCTTGATAAGATGTGTTATTTGCTGAACTGTTCGTTGTAGCTTTTTCTAGCTCTGCTCCACTGGTTCCATCTTTTTGAATAAGAAGGCCGAGGATGCGTAGTGTTGAGACTTTGGGAATACTGATTCCCCCCAAGCGTCACTTCAGGATCCGGGATTTCCCGCGGCGGGCGGCCTCGCGTCCGTTTCCGTAAAATCAGGAGTTCTGATTTTTCTGGTGCGCACGAGAGACCACGTGTTGCAAGGTATTGTTGAGTGATTTGCACCGCTTCTTGAAGCTGATCCTGTTGGGTTCCGGTAGATCCACCTGTGATCCAGATCGTGAGGTCATCCGCATAAAGGGCGTGCTTGATTCCTATTATTTGTTTTAGTAGGTTAGGCAGCGAGCTCATGGCTGAGTTGAAGAGCATTGGTGATATAACAGAGCCTTGTGGTCTCCCTTTTGACGGCAGCATGAATTTTTCTGAGCGAAGATTTCCTAGTCCTACCGTTGCACTGCTATCGGTGAGGAAATTTCGAACATATTGATTTAATTTCTCCCCGCAGTTGTAAAGATTTAGATGGTGAAGGACGCTGTCATGGGAGACATTGTCAAAAGCCCCTTTTACATCAAGGGCGAGGATGGCACGCTTGCTGCAAGTGTCTAATTGGTCAATTACTACTTCTTTAAGTTGTAGAAGGACGTCTTGTGCAGAAAGATTGGACCTGAAACCAAACATGGTGTTTGCAATGTGCCCATTTCTTCGAGGTAGGAGGTGAGGCGATTGAGAACCATATGTTCATAGAGTTTTCCAGCACACGAAGTCAGAGATATGGGTCGAAGATTCTGAATGGCCAAGGGCTGGTTGGGTTTAGGTATCATAGTTACTTCAGCGTGTTTCCACTCCGGTGGAACTTTCCCTTCTTCCCAACATGTATTGATATAATCAAGAAGCGAATAAAGTGTTTCGCCGTCAACGTTACGAATAATTTTGTTGTTGATTTGGTCCTTGCCCGGAGCAGTATTGCGAGTAACGTTGCTCAAGGCTACGCACATTTCTGCTGCAGTGAAAGGGCGGTCTAGTTCTTGATTGGGGCGACCGGTGTATCAATTGAATTTTCGGTGCACCGTTCTGTTGCGTTCTGTTCCGAGAAACTTCTCCTTGGCTTCATTTATGATTTCATCTTCTGTCCCCTGGTAATTATATATAAGGCGCTGGACATTCTGTCTAGTGGCTCCCCTGTGTTCCTTGTGCGCGAGGAGTGTTTTAAGCACTGCCAGGTGCGTTTGATGCTCAACGTCCCTTGCTGGCGATTGCACGCTTGGTGCCAATTTTGCCTTCCTAGTTGCTCGGCGTAGTCCTCTGCTTCTTTAGTGATGTTCGCAATCCTGATCTTGAGTTTTCGGTTGCATTTGTTATGTTTCCAGCGTTTGAGGAGTACTCCGCGGCTTTCCACAGGTGGAGCAAGTGAGGGTCAACGGCAGGGATGTCGTATGTGAGCTGGATCGTTTTCGTATGCTTTGCTGCTCTGGCTAAAATGTCCTTGGTCCACTTTTTTGATGTCTTCTAACGTAGTGGTAGTAGTTTCGGAACGAAAGGCTTGCCAATCGGTAACTTTTGCTGTTCCAATCCGTATCCTGGTTTTTTGATGCGGTATTGTTTGTAAAAAAAAAGATGTGCGTGAAGATTGCAGTTTACTGAAATCTGTATCAGATGCAATATCACATACAATGCGCATGTCAGATACATGTTATCTAGCTATGCACGCGCCTGAATATACATAAAGGGGGTGGCAGTTCAGCGCCCATGCATTTCATCCGGAGGCAGCAGTTTGGTCGCACCAGCACTCTCAATGTAAGTGTACGCTTTCGGGAGCTCATTCGATACTTGCCCTGTGGTTGACTTAACGGTACTTATTAATGGAGACAATGAAATCGAACAAAGGAGGCAGAACGCTGTGCCTGGCGGTTATATGTACACAAGACAAAAAAGACACTGCCTCGGGCACCCGCTGGCGTTGTGCCAAACGTAATGGATGCAAGGCGCTTTAATTACGGACAAATCCTCAAGCGACTACCACCTGAACGTTCATCACAACCACCCTGCAGATAATGCTGCGATTAGTAGCGCAAGAACAAGGTAGCAAATGAAAGAGACTGCACTTGTCTCGAGAGAAAAAACCCGCCGCCATTGTTGCAGATGCCGTCAGAAACCTAAATGACGAAGAAAAAAATTCCCCCATCTCCCGCTAAAGGGAACCATGTGTGGATGCGAAGCAGCGGGGAGATAATTAGCTTGAGCGGGAGGAACGTCGCCGCTCTCATTTCACGGCAGAGGTCCGGGCGCTCATCGCGGCGCTGCACAGGAGAGAGAATGAGGCGCGCGCGCTCCCTTTTTTCAAACCGCGGAACTACCGTGACGCCCCCAGCGTAGTATGCAGCTGTCACACCACCTGTCGTGCGCGCCGCTCCCGTAGAGGATTCCTAGAGGAGAGGACGGGGGGACTGTAGGAGAGGAGAGAGAGAGGGGGAGGGGGACGTGCATGCGTTGTGTGGGTGTGGGACGCGAGAGCCGCTCCGTAGAGTAGAGGATTCCTAGAGGAGAGAGGGGGGGACAGGACGCGCATGTGCTGTGGGACGCCGGAGCCGCTCCGTAGAGTAGAGGATTCCTAGAGGAGAGGATAGGGGAGGAGACGCGCATGCAATGTGGGGGGTGTGGGACGCGGGGGGCCGCTCCGTAGAGTAGAGGATTCCTAGAGGAAAGAAAGGGGGTGAGCGTAGGAGAGAGAGGGGACGCGCATTCGCTGTGGTGGTGTGGGACGCAGGAAGGAGGGACGGACTAAGCCCCCTCCAAACACATGCAAGCAAGATCAAGGAATGGGGTCAACCTTGGCAACAGACACCACCTGCCTAGACATTGGTAGGCAGCCTCTCTGTGCTCTCGGCCATGACTCGAGGAATGGGGTCAACCTGGGCGACAGACACCACCTGCCTAGCCATTACTAAGCAGCCTCCCTGTGCACTCAGCCCCTGACTCTGATGATTGTAGTAGGGATAACGGCCTTCATATTACTACAGTGTTCTGGTCCGTATAATGGGTGCTTCCCTACTTCATGAAAGTGGACGGACGCGGGACGCGGGACACGGGACGCGGGACGGGGGACGCGGGACGGACAGAGCCCCGAGCATAAGATGCTTCGCATCTTATGCTCGGGCATAAGATGCTCCTCTACTCTACGGAGCAGCTCCCGCATCCCACACCCCCACAGCACATGCACGTCTCCTCCCCCTCTCTCTCCTCTCCTACGGTCCCCCCGGCCTCTCCTCTAGGAATCCTCTACGGAGCGGCGCGCATGACAGGTGGTGTGACAGCTGCATACTCCGCTGGGGGCGCCACGGTAGTTCCGCGTTATGAAAATGACGGAGCGCTAGCGCCTCATTCTCTCTCCTGTGCAGCGCTGCGATGAGCGCCCGGACCGCTGCCGGGAAATGAGGCGGCGACGTTCCTCCCGCTCAAGCTAATTATCTCCCCGCTGCTTCGCATCCACACATAGTAGCCTTTAGCGTGAGATGGGGATTTTTTTTGTGCTTGTACCGCTAGGCGAAGGCGTTGTATCAGTTGCTTATGCCTTCATGGCAAGGAAGAACCAGAAAGCGTACGAGGATCTGTGCAAGTCACTACCGGACCAGTGCAAACTCCGTGGACTCACTTTGTATCCGGATGTCATTATATGTGACTTTGAGAAGGCGGCGTTGAATGCTGTAAAATCAGTTTTTGGAGAAGACGTCACGACAAAGGCGCGCTTCTTCCATTTATTTGTGCCAAAGCACCTGACGAAAAATTCAAGACATCGGGCTGGTCACCCTTCACAGGCAAGGTCAAGAGTTTTTGAATTTTCATGGGAATGCTGGACGCCCTCGCTTTCCTGCCCCTTGACGACGTACAAGATGGAATGACCGCATTGAAAGGTTTAATGCCAGAAGCTAGCCGAGAAGTACTAGAGTATTTTGACGAAACATATTGTTCAGGTACTTACAGGTGGGTAAAGAGAGCTCACAACATAGTTCGCTGCGGCGCGAGCACCTCCTACTTACGCCACTGCTATGTGGAACGTCTACTCGGCCACTCTTGATGGAGGGCACAGGACGAACAATCATGCGGAGGCCTGGAACAGAAGTCTGGGAAGCATCGTGGGTCACAGCCGCCCAACAGTGTGGAGGGGCCATTGACGCCTTGCGCTCCGGAAGAAGCCACTGTGACGATGAGATGGCCCAGAATCGAGCTTGGTGCATCCCCCAAAGAAGAGGAGCTAATCAGTGATCATAGCCAGGCAGCAGCGTCTTCGCGACCCATGTGAGGACTATATCTGCCGGGAGGGCGAAAGTTGATTTCCTGAGGGCTGTTGGACACATGATTCGGTTTTTAACTTCATTCGTTTTCGATCACACTTTGGCCGAAAATTCACGAATTGTCGAATAAAGATTGCAGTTTTTTGTCGAGTGAGTTCGCACTTTATTTGTTTCACGGTCACTTTTCACCTTGGGGACTTTTTCTCCTGGACAGCAATGGCAGAGGGGACGTTTCTTCCGGGGACGTTTATTCAGGGGACGTAGCTTCTGGGGTCGTATATTCCAGAGACGTCTTTTCCTACACCCGTTTTACCGAAGACAAGTAATGAAAATAAGTGTTTTTTCAAGGCCTTCAACAAGTGCCCCCCCTCGAAAGAAGTTCCTGGCTACGGGCCTGGCTCTGGTTTATAGCGAAGATGAAAGTTCAGCAACTGCATTATGATAGTATACTACTAGCGCGAGAACACACGGCCAAGAAAGAGGACACACAGCGCAGTGTGTCGTCCTCTTTCTTGTCCGTGTGTTCTCGCGCTAGTAGTATAGTGTCATGAATTTCCAACAAGCCGAAGCCGCTACCCTTGTGTGCATTACGATACCTGGAATAACGGCAAACGGCCGAGCGCTACGTGAACAAGCGTCTCTTGAATCTTCCACTATGGCGTCCGTCCCTCTCTCGCGGAGTGCCGTTGCCGGAGCTAATCGAGGAGGCCCCGCTTCAGCAGCGCTGCTGTTACAGATAACGTGGGATACTGAAAAAGAGGTCACCGCATTCGCTCAGCATATCCTGAAGCCCTGCCACCAGAGAATGTTTTTTTTCTTTGCCAGAAAGTGCTATTTATGTTTACTTATTTTGAAAACGGTCACATCGTTTTTTGAATTCAGCAGGGATAAACTTGTCCTTATACGCTCCAAAGCTGTTTTTTAAGGTGCTTCAGCTTTCCTTTAAACGCAGTGTAGTCGACGTTTCAGCAGATTCAGCATAGACAATTACTCGCCGACTGATTCGCATAAAACTGATACCTACAAGGCGAAGGATCTGCGGAACTTTTTGTCTCTTCTTCCATTCTACGCGATAGCAGTTACGGACAGTGGCGGCAGTGGAAAACTACACCACCAAAATCGGCTATTGTGACCTCATAACAGCTTTCCCAAAAACGTTAGGCCTAAGGGGTCTAAGAACTACATCTGCGGTGCAATGAAATGAGCATGGTCGACGACTGAGTCATCGGGCAGCAGTACAAGAGTTGGTGAAGCGTCGTACATCACAACGAACAACTAAAAGGTCTGAGACATCGCGCTGAAGAAGCCCGACAACTCGCCCGTCTTCGCATTCAAAGGCAGCAAAAGACCGGTAGCCGTCGTTACAACATACGGCGTAGCCACGTAGAGTATCAGCCTGGTGATCATGTTTGGGTCTGGACACCGATACGCCGACGAGGACTCAGTGAAAAACTTGTTTGGCAATACGTCGGACCATACGTACAAGGCGCTACGATGTCTCAGTGCTCCAGACTACGAGGTTATACCGGACGGCTTTATGAACTCTCAGCGGCGCAGTGCACGACCTGAAGTCGTTCATGCCATGCGCCTTAAGCCGTTCTATTGTCGTTCAGGAGCCTGAAAGACTGGTTTTGCTTGCTTTGATATTATGCTTTCATGCGTGTTTTCTTTCATGCGTGTCTTCAATACGATGATCTGTTTTAAGCATTGGAGTGGTGCATTTTCAGAGGGGTGCAGCGCCATGCCTGTTTTATTTGGTGAACTCGCTGTATTCAGATTACACCCGGAAAGACGCTCGGTGCAGACCACTATGCAATTTCAGAGAAGCTGCGAGTTTGTTTGAGATCATTGTCTTAAGATCGCGCGGAAGACGCGAATAGACTAGTTCGTTCGAGAGCTTACGCCGCTACCAACGATAACGCGGGAATCTTCGACAGCACATGTATAAGAGCCGACGCGCTATGCGCTTGTCAGATGACTCGACGACCGACGACTGTTCTCGGCGCTATGAGTGCCCAGCGTGTATCACTTTCATTTTGAGTTTTAGAACGCAGCTCTTAGGCGCCAGTTCCTGCGTATATAGAGCAGCGTAACCGATAGAGAGAGAGAGCAAATGAAGTCTCTCTCGATATCGCCACACCCACTCCTTTCTTTCTATTTTCATGTTACCGTCCCATTGCAGTGTAACTGCTCCGTTGCGCAAAGCTCGGCCGAATGACTGGGAACTTTCTCGATAATGCTGGAACCTTCCGATCAGATTACGTGCTCAACGCGAACATCAGAGTTAGTTCTGGAACCTGCGCGGCCGATAGCGATAGCGCTGGAATCTTCGATGATACATGCATAAAAGCCGACGCGCTTGAGCGCTTGTCATGTTTATCGACGGCCGACGCTCTGTTCTCCACTATCACTAGACAGTGTGTACTGCTCTATTTGATCTTCCGTTTTCCCGGCCACAAGTTTGGCGAAATAAACAGTTTTCATTAAGGTCAGAGTGACTGCTGCCTCCGTTCACGTCACGACCACGTCACAATATCAGGAGACCTCCATCACGCGCGCTGGTCCCTCGGTCGGGGCTCAACCACATGCAGAGCTGGCACGTGCACTTATTCTGCCTTCGCTTGTCGTAACGGGGCTGTCGACGTTTCGCTTGGTTCGCGACGCCTGCAATGCACAGAATGGTGTGCGTAGCACTGGAGCGCTGGCAGTTTGTGTGGCATTATTGCCCCACGCGCTCCTTTCTCCCTGTGTTTTGTTTTGCCGGCCTATTGCACGTGTAGATGCTGCCTTGCGCAAACCACGCCATAATGTCTGGGAACATTCCAGATTATTTTAGGTTGATGGGTTAGGGACTGTACACGCGCTTTCCGCACACCCGCATCGCACGTGGCCGGGCACCTGACGCACGCAAGCGGTAGGCGAAAGAGCGTCGCCGATAGGCTCATTCACCCTCCGCTTGCGTGCGGCAGGTGTCCGGACACGTGCGATGCGGGTGTGCGGAAAGCGCGTGTACAGTCCCTTAAGCTTGAGTGCGGAAACGGGAACAGCTGAGTTTACTCTGGGAGAAACGTGACCACCAGTGATAATGCTCGAATGTTTGATGCCGCATATATAAATGCCAACGCGCCTAGCCGCGGATGAAATTATCGATGGCCGACGCTCTGTTCGCCACTCTCAGCGCACAGTGTGTATCGCTTGCAGTTTGACTTTCCGTTTCCCGGCCACAAGTTCGGCCAAATAAAGGGTTTCATCTGGGACACGCAGACTGCTGCCTTCGTCAACGTCACGACCCTGTGAAATCTGGTGGAGGTGGTGCTTCTTTCATAATCTGGACGTCCCTGCGAAGCGCTGACCCACACCCGGGCTGCGATGAGGACGACGGCTGTATCAGTTATGGCGACTGACCGAGTGAAGGACGCAAGCTTGGCCGAAGAAAAGAACCTCCGTAATCGCATTATTGCATCATATTTAAAACCCCACAAGGCGAGATGGTTAGTGTGAAAAGGAAGGGAAGCAAGATAGTAGAAAATGAACCAGTGGCACGTTTGTGCTCAATACGAAAGATAAGGGCGTGCACAAGCAGATATAATACATCCCTCTCGTCAACAAATAGTTTGCTTTAAGAAACGCTTCACAGACACTTGCTGATCTGCTGAAATTTTCTCGTGTAGCCTAAGCGTCCTGGTGGCCTAACTTGCCGCTGCGATTTTCTTAAGATTGGCGAAGGTTGCCGCGATGATGTCGCTTGCGGTTCCACGTTCGCTGACGGCGGTACCATGTTCACTGATGGCGGTGCCACGTTCGCTGATGACGGGTGTGCTTCACGAGATGTGTTTGTCTCCTCGTGAGAATTGTCGCTGATTTAATGTTCTCATGGTTCGTGGTGCAGATACTATTTCGTCTTCAGCAAAAGTTGGTGGTTTCGCCGTACCATCCTATTGTCTTCCGTCCTGACAAAATAGGATCTCGGCCCTGCTGGTGGTGCTACCACTCTGCCTTTTCGTGACCATAAACGCTTCTATATGCGCACCACATCATCCTTTTGGAGAGGCGAGAGAGGTGGACGACAGATGCCTGTCGTCCACTTCTGTTCTTGGCTGCTACCGAAAGTCAGGCAGTGCGGTCCGCAGGTCGCTTCCTTGAACCGACCGTCCTCCAGGGGACTTGCCCTGTAAGCCAGAATATCAAGCCAGAAATGCTTCTTGGCCTCAAAAGATTTCTTTAGAATTCGTTTGACGATTTGAACTCCCTTTTCTGCTAGACCATTTGACCTTGGGAAGTATGGGCTTGACGTGATGTGAAGGAATTCAGTCGTACGCTTTCGAGAACGGAGCAGATTCGCGACTGGAAAATTGGGGCCCGTTATCCTTGCATACTTCGAAGGAATTCCATATCTTAAAAAAAATTGCCGTGAGCTTATTGATGATGAGTTCCATGTAGCAACTCTACTTCGGGAAAGTTAGACGTCGCATCGTACTTACACAGGTAGTAACTTCCTGTGTACTGGAATAAACCATGCGCTAGTCGGCGTTGGACGCTTCATTAGCGGCTAGAACGCTTGACTATATGCATGCTTTCTACAAACTGGGCATTTTTAAATCATAACTATTTGTTTCAATCATAGCAAAATTCTATTTCTTGCACTCCGAACTTGCATTTTTGTGAGTTGAACGTCAAGCCTGCCGACTGTACCACTCTGAGCACGCTGCGGAGACGCATGTAATGCTCCGCCATGTCACTTGCCCAAATTGTTAGCACGTCATCCACATACATGCGTACGCCTGGCACGTCCTCAGATACCTCGTTTAGTGCATTCTGAAATACTTCCCTAGCCGACGAGATGCCGAACGGGAGCCGGGAACCGCCAGACCTGAGCGTTCCCCGCAGGCCTGGCGGTTTTTTTATTTATTTAGTTTTTTTTCTTATTTCGCGCGATAGTGGTTACGGACACCGGCGTCGGCGGACCACTACGGCGCCAAAAGTGCCCTTGTTCTGATCTCATAACAGCTTTCCCTATAAAACGGATCTCGGAGCACAATAAACGAATATTAAACTTAGAAAAATACCTAACGGCTATGCACATGAAAGTGGAGGATCTAGAAAGCAGGAGCCGTCGGTCCAACCTTGTCATTATGGTGATGAAGAGCCCGGCATGCTTGTCGAGTTGGTCCAAAAGAAGATTTTAGATGATGTGCTACAGATAAAAACCTAGGGAATCGAAATATTCCACCACCTAGGCAAAAAGACGCAAACATATACCTCTATCCCCAGACCCATAATTCTCAGACTCCTCGATCATCGAGACAACGTTTCACTCCTCAAGCTCTGTTCGAAGCTGAAGGACTTAGGCTTCTCTATCAGTGAAGACGTTTCTTGTGATACTCGGGACATTAGGAAGAAACTGTGGGACAGAACAAACGAACACCGGGAGAGGCAGGAAAGTGTGTCACTGGTGCTCGATAAAGCGCGAATAAACGGTCAAGATTTTGTTTGAGATAGTGAATGTGAAGATATTTACTTTTATTTATTTATTTTCAATACTGTGAGTTTTGTGGGCTGTTACTGCGTGGGTAAGTTTACAACACTGAAAGCAAGTATACAAACAGCATAGTACAAACATCACAATGCAAACTCAAAACAGAAATTTATGTACAGTATATAAGAATATACAGATCAGCAGCTTCGAAACGATGTTGTGCAATTATACATAACAATAAGAACGTGGAAATTAGGTACCGCGTGACTGTAGCCTTTCTTCAAAACTCGCGAGCGAATTCGTACCGTCAAATATTTCTGAGCTCAGTTTAGTCCATTCTTTGGTGATTTTGACGAGGAAGGAATGTTTGCAATCGTCAACTCTGGGCACATAAGTTCGAACAACGTATGGGTGGGAGGATCGAGGTGACACTCAGCCTGGACAAATGCAGTGCAAGAAAGGAAGATGACATAGGAAAAAGAGTCACTGGAAGTCAGCAGAAGTAACGCTGTTGAATGTGAACGCACGAAGTCTTGTAAATGAAGTAGATCAATTCGAAGCTCTTCTAAAAAAAATAGGGGACCCTTAAGCTTCGCCTTTAAGAGTTGAACGCGATAGTGATATCCTGCCCCTAGTGCGTACTTCCATCACTTAGTGCATACTATGTAATGGGTAGCATGCTTTCAACCACGTGCAATTATGCGCGGGAAATGCGGGAAATGTTTTCGAACTTGCTATGCACCCACACCCACTACGTGGTCTTAAGGGGAATACGCGCAGTAACGTGTGTGCATTTTGTAATGGGTGGACGGCTTTGAACCACAATGTCGTTATGATATTAACATCTTCTGACGCCCGATGGCAATGTACGCTTGTACCACGCAATATTAATGCGATATTACATCTTGTATTGTGACGCCTGTATACAGGAAGCGTGTGTTTGTAAAGCACGAAAGGTATTTTCACTGCATTTCCAAGCAGAGGAAGTTATTTTTAATGTAATCCGAAGCAGAAGCGTGACTGTGTGGTAGAACACCTGCTTGCCACGCAGACGGCCTGGGTTCGATCCTGATTCGGACCCGGAAATTTTTATTATTCATTTTATTTGCATCTTTCTCGATTTTTCGGTCACAGAAAAGATGATGATTTTTCGCTCACAACCAACGACGCCGACGCCGGAATTTCTGCGAAACGAGGTCTTTAACGCTATCGCTTTAATAAACCTCACACAGTTGCTGTCACAGAAACATGGATGTGATGCACTGGGACACCCTACGCCATGAGGTCGCGCCGCCAGGTTATTTGATTGTGCGCAAAGATAAGAAAACTAGAGGAGGGGCCATGACACTTTTATTGAAGAAATAACTGCGCTACGCTATCTTGCCGGGCAACCCTTGCATTGAGGCAGTGTCGGGGAAATAGTAGCTGCAGAAAGGCTGTGTAATCGTTGCAGTTATCTACACAGCACCTAATGCCGAGGCAAGTTATCTGCAACTTTTTCTGGATTATTTGCACGACCACGTCACGGGTGGCATGATTCATGGCTCGCGATCTCAATCTGCCTGAAATAGAATGGTCGTCTAAAAAAAGTGTGGAGTGGTGCCAATGACGACATATTAGATATGTTGTTTTATTCTAGAAGTTGTGCTTGCTAGTGACCATTTACCAAAAGACCAAACACGCATCGAAACCTTAGGCGGTACATCCGATCACAACTTAATCCTATGCGCACTGCGTCTATCTGGTCTTTCTCGGCACCATGGCCCTGAAAAACGTGTTCTGGCATTCTACGGAGATGATGACGCAGCAATAATAACATATCTTAATCTCGAGTTTCTTCATTTCTATGATCTCTGCTTCGGGAAAATCCTATCGATGTACCACGTATGGCTGCAATTCAAGGCACGTGTCATTCATTGCATCGATAACTTTGTGCCCCAGAGTGCAAAAATACAAGAAAGCATAACGCCTGGATCACACGCGAGATAATTCATGTGAAACGTAATATCAGTAGGCCCAGAAAAGCTAGGCGGTAACTACACCGCTAAGATTACCGCTTCATCAAAAACACTGAAAATCAAAGTACACTCTTCAAAAATGTACCATTTTGGTACAACTCTAGCAAAGTTCATCAAAACCTCACCAGAAAAATTTTGGCGCTTTGTAAATGGTAAACGTAGCGCCCAAAATGCCTCCCCTTTCGATAGAAACAAAAGATAAAGCAGACCAATTCAGCCGCTACTTCCAGTGCGTCTTTACAATCGATAATGGACTACTGCAACATTCAGGGATTATCCCATCCACCGTTAACCAGTTACTAGAAACTCCGGAAATAACTGAAAGTGGTATACTGTCAGGGTTGCCGTTGGTGGCTACTTTGCGCCAAATTGGCTACTTTTTCGATCCCGTCTGGCGACGAATATTTGCAATCGGCGTCATGGCTATTTTCTGGCTACTTTTAAAGTGCTGATTTGGCGAATTAAGTAGCCTTTTGTTTCTCATTTTTGCAGACGAAACACATTGTTTTTAAGCTTTTCTCTCGCTTCAGCGGATGCGTACGGTTGCCCTCCACCAACCAGTAGGCTGGTGCGCATCGAGGCACCTTTACGCGGCGCTTACCGCGTCTGCAAATACGGAGTGGCGAAGTTGCGCGCATGGTGACGAGCACGTGGCCAGCTCGGTGCTCAAGCTTCCCACCATCTATTGTGATGCTACGCGCAGGTTTTACGAATAATTCTGATGCGCAGTGCGTGTTCTCGTGTATAAGTCATCTGCAACAAAACTTAGCTGGCATGTTCATCTACAACCAGAATTTGGTCTGCAGCTTCAACGAAAATCTCTTTCAACTTACACATGTTCCTGCTGACTTGCTGGCTGGAATATTCTAATATAACTTTGTGTCAGGCAAGAACTCATATTTTCTACATAAAATATATGCACGCGTAATGAATTTAATTTATTTCTAAGTTATCGGTGGCTTTCTATACTCTTATTCAAAATGGTATTATTTATTGATCAATACTAAGAATCTGCTTATAGTACCACTTTCTGTTCCACTTGGCTACAAATTTGGCGATAATATTAAATGACATGGCTACTTTGGTTACTTCTGGCTCGAGTACTGGCTCCTTTTCAAGTCTACCCAACGGCAACCCTGTATACTGCGTCTGCTATTAAACCTTGACGAAAAAAAAAGCCGTGCTGCAGATGAGATACTCAACGCTTTTTGAAACGGTATGTGGAAAGAGTTAATAAGTACCTGCGCTTAATATTTACAAAATCGATCCACCGTTCGTAGAACTACAGGCCCCTTTCCTTAACTTGCACTAGCTGTAAGCTACTCGAGCATATTTTCCTCAAATCTATTATGAAGTTAGCCGAAAGCAGTGACATACCACACTCCAAATAGCACGGTTTTCGGAGAGGCCTATCGACCGTACCGCAACTTGCTGAAACAATGCACAATCTGGCCTAAGCCATCAATGAACAGTCCCAAATTGATATAATCCTTATGTATTTCGCTAATACGTTTGACCGGATATTATATGAAACGCTAGTTTTCAAGATGGTTTGCAAATCTAACTATTTGTCCGATCGTCAACAATTTGTGCAATGTAATGATCACGCCTCTCACACATTAAATGTTACGTCCGGTGTGCGTCAGGGATCCGTCTTGGCACCGATAATATTTCTTCTATTTATAATGGATCTAGCAGACATTAACGCAAACAGTAAATTTTTTTGCAGATGGTTGCATATGCACAAAGAGGTTAAAAACTGCAGTGACGAAATTGAACTTAACGATACCTTTAATGACGTTGTAAGATGGTGTTGTAACTGGCAAAGGGTGATTGGTTCTGACAAAATAGTGGCGATGCAAATCACAAAAAAGAAAGCACTCTTAACCTTCCATTGCGGTGACAACACTATTGTGCGACGAAACGTAAGCCAATATAAATCTTGGTGTGATTGTCACTTCCGATCTCAGTTGGACAGTGCCCGCAGAAACCATAGCCGATGAGGCTCTAACGAAATTGTTTTCCCTTAAACGATGCCTTGCAATACTTCAATAAATTGCATTCTAAAGGTTGCATGATATTTCGAGGTGTGGTATAGTCTTTGGAACGGCATGGTACTTCTTATGTGTATTTTTATGTGCGTTGGAAATAAGAAAAGATGTAGTCGTTTTAGCAAACGTGTCACCTATGTGTCCCGAGATAAGTGCAGTCATCTCTAGCCTATGTTTCACGCACCAGGTGGAGCAATACAGACGCCAGTGATACTCCTCTATTATTAGTAGCATTGCAATTACGAAAAAAACCGCAATGTAGGTACTTGGGAGTTTAACGGAAATAATGAACTGGATCCAGCACGTAGACCAAATGATATCAAAAGCTTTCCTTTACTACGTTCGTAGAACTTTATGTGCTGAACAAAAAAATATACATAAAGGAGAATTTATACATTTTAGATGTACGTGTACGGTCAGTACTCGACTACGCTTGCGTAATTTGGGACCCTCCTCAGATGTACTCGCAAACAAAATAGAAAAGGTTCAGAACCTGGCAGCTCGATTTATCAGCAACAACTACAATCTCTGTGCCAGCTTCTCAAAAATAAAGGCCGCACTAAGATGGAAAACAGTACAATCGAGACGACGAAAACTTCCCCCTGAAATATCTGCATCTTATATATACAGGGTGTTTCAAGAAATGTGTCCACTATCTTAAAAAATCTGCAAAATGCGATATTTGCTCGCTGTTTTCACAATTCCTCTTTCTGTAGCAACTTGCATCTCAAGATGCTTAAAGACCTCATTTAGGACAGTAATTAAGCATATTTAAACTTTTTTAGCGCGCACAAAAGACAAGGACAAGAAAGAAGACACACAAGCGCTGGTATGTATATGGATACATACCCAACGCCCAGTTATCAGTCTTACTGCAGTAATTAAGCAAATTCAATTAACTAATTTTTGAATTATTGAAGTTATTCGGTTATGTCAAATGGTAGAATTGAAATTCTTCATGCGAGAAACCCATCGCCGCTTTGAGATTTGGAAAGGGCGGCCTCTATTAATTATTGTGGCGTAATGAAATTCAGGCAAATTCAACGGTGAAACCGAAATCCAAGCACCGATGAGCGCAACAAGCGGATGACTAGAATGACGTCGCTGTTCGAGACAACGGTTATAGAGCTGCAGTTCTTCCCCCGTTCGCTAACGTATGTGCGTCATTCGTGCTACTACTGCAAGCGCAGCCCACACACTCACACCAAGAAGTCAGTTGATGGTTGATATAACGACTTTCACTCAATTTGGACGTCTCAGACGAATATGGCAGTCGCGCTACTCCGCGTTTTGGTTTCGGTTTCGCCGCTGAACTTGGGAGAATTTCATTACTTCGCAATTATTCCCAGAGGCCGCTTTTTCGAAATCTCAAAGCTGAAATGGGTGCTTCGCACGAAGGACTTCAATTCTCCCATTTGACTTAAGCGCCTAACTCCGCTAATTAAAAAAGTTAATTAATATAACTTTCTAAATTGCTATCTCAAATCATGTCTTCAACTATGTTAAGATGGCTGCCGCTACAGAAAAAAACAATTGTGAAAACAGCGAGCAAATACAGCATTTTCCTGATTTTTAAAAAAATATTGGACACATTTCTGGAAACACCCAGTATAACAAAACGGGAATCAGTGAAGCGGACTATCTGTTAGCACCAACGTATCGTTCAACGCGTTGCCAACGTACACATAAAATAAAAAAGAATATTCCTTTACGTCTGCTTGTTTTTCGAATTCCTTCTTTTTTTAAATGCAATCAGAGAATGGAATAAACTCACAGAAGCGATAGTAAGTGTAACTGATAATAATGTATTCTTACTCTGATATGACTAGTGATACGTGTGCGATATATTTCAGGTGTTCTGCCTTTCGCATGATGTGCCATTTCGTGAGTAAACTGTAGAATTGTTATACACTGCCTTCTGTTATGTACTGTAATTCAGCAATGTGTTTAAAGTGTGTCTACTCACGGCATACGTACAGACTTGTACATTGTATTTTTTGTCGTATTCACCATTTTAACTATAGCTAAGAAACATGTTTGACTTGTATTTTTTGTATTTCACCCCCCCCCCCCCCCCCCCCATACCCCGTGTGTAATGCCAACACAGTGTGCAGCAGGTAGTATCGCTGTAAAGTTTTTGCGGCGGTGAATTCGTTAGGCAAAACTAGCAGTTGTTCCGTGTACGAATACAACCGATGAGCCAAGCTCCTCAGAAATGGGACGCATGCGGCGGTCGGCACCCGCGGCGTTTCATTGTGCAGGCAACGGACCAACCACTGGGCGGAGGATAGGGTGAAGCGGTGAAGCGATGGTTTCGCGCGTTCGGCGATTTGAGGGGAGAGGGCAGAGTCGAAGAAAGAGGGAGAGAGAAACTAATCTGCCTCCGTTTCGCATGCGTTCGTATTCGCGCGCTTTGCGCATCGTGCAGACGCCATCCGCGTTCCAGCTCCTCATAAAGCTAATTTATCCTCCCGCGTGAGGGGGAGACGCCACAGCTTGCTGCATACCATAGAGTTTCCTATAAATACACTAGAGGGGAACTCTGGCGCTAGTGTCGATGGGGGGCTGCAACACACGGCGCTTCAGCCAGCATGGGAATCATGGGTAGTACACAAATTTGCCTAGTCTTGCCTAGTCTTCGTTCTTTTGGCTGCGTATGGCCCGAATTCGCTTTGCCGCAATACAAAGTTCAACAAAGGTTTAGCAGTTACGCTTCACCACCTTCACCTTTTTAGGCTCACGATTCAAATATGCTCACGAAGTTCACAACGGTCCATCCTTTTATCCGAAACTGAACGAAAACGCACCAATAAACAAAGCCACAACTGCGTTTGAAGCCGGGAAGCACGAAGACTGAGGCAAATCCGTGTACTACCCATCATTCCCATGGTGGCTGAACGATCGCAGCGCCAGAGTCCCCTCTAGTTAATTTTAGGAAACTCTATGCTGCATACCAGGGAGCTTCAACGGCGACGGCGACGGCGGGGTGCTGGCCTAAGGAGCTTCGCTCCTAATAAGTAAAGGACATAAGGCTACCACGGCAAGTCTTGCATATTAGATATGCTAATGACGACACCAAAGCTGGTTATTAACGCGATAGCGTTACAGAGCTCGTTTCGCAGAAATTCCGGCGTTGGCGTCGGCGTCGTTGGTTGTGAGCGAAAAATTATGATCTTGTCCGTGACCGAAAAATGGACAAAGATGCAAATAAAATAAGGAATAAAAATTTCCGGGTGTTAGTGAGGATCGAACCCACGTCGTCTGCGTGGCAAGCAGGTGTTCTACCACGCAGACACGTTTCTGCTTTTAATTACATTGAAAATAACTTCCACTGCTTGGAAATGCAGGTGAAAATAACTTTCATGCTTTACAAACACACGCGTCCTGTATACAGGCGTCACAATACAACATGTAATATCGCAGTAATACTGCGTGGTACAAGCGTGCATTGCCATCGGGCGTCAGAACATGTGAATATCTCAACGACATCGTGGTTTAAAGCGAGCCACCCATTACAAAAGGCACACACGTTACTGCGCGTATTCTCTAAAGACCCCGTAGTGGGTACATAGCAAGTTAGAAAACATTTCCAGTGCATAATTGCTCGTGCTTTAACGCACGCTACCCATTATGCACTAATTGATTGAAGTACGCACTAGGGACAGGATATCGCTATCGCGTTCAACTTTTAGTATTTTTTAGTATTGATTGCAGTGTCGAAGTAGTTGGGTACAGTAAAAATGCTGGTGTCGAAATATTGTACAATTTATTCATACAAAAACGAAAGGCTTAAAGTATTGTATCATCGGAATTTGCTTGCAGGCGTCGTTGCAGGATCAGGAGGCAATCGCCCTGGTATGGTTTTACTGAAGTTGCAAGTGCGGTAATATTTCGGCAAGAAATAGAATTCACCAGTCATATTAGTGCACTTTGAAAAGAATGCTTTTTCGCAATCCGAAGAGTTCTTTCCTGTGCTGCCTTCTTGGATCCAATAGAGACATTTCTGCTGGGCTGAAACGAGAACGAAATTGATAATATAGAAGTCCTCGCATAAACTATGGGCTAAATGACTAACGTATAATCTGTTACTTAGACTTCCATTTATATTCTGAGAAAATACAACACTGCCATTGTTGCAGTTTTTTACCTATGACGGTGAAGAAACGCGGCCACTGAGGCGAGCGAAACGCCGATCACGCGCTCCATCCCAGGGGCCAATAGTACGACAAAGCCGGCTGGCCCGTTTCCCCTCCACTTGACCCGCGATAGTCAACTGCGCTCGCACGCTTTCACTTAAACATAAGACATTCCATGCGGTAAGATATTACGATTTCGACTTAATAGGCACCGACCTCGACACTGTAGGCGACGACCATGACAAAAACGCGGCAAGAGTTTCGGCATAATTTCCAGCGCAATAAATGTTGTGCAGATAAGAACGGCGGAGCAAGCCATATGTTAGGGTACTGTGTTATGGGGCACTCAGTGGAATCTAAATTAAATGATTTATTTGAGCGGATGTCCTTAATCTCAAGGCGCCTAAATCTCTCCAAGTGCTGCACAAAATATTGGATTCTAAAGTATTTGAACAGGAAGTCTCACGGGAACCAAGGTTTATGCCGAGGACTTGTGTCGGTGAACTTAGTAAATGACAAATTCCTGTGTTGGTAGGAATGCATAGTAAATTTACTTGATCTACTGAAAGCGAGGTAAAAGAACGTGGAACCGGGGTAAAAGAGATAGCGTGTTTTGTCCCTGTTGTACGTTCTTAAGAGGAGCGAAAATATTATTACCCCGAAGCCACCTGTCCTTAAGGCTGACGTGGCTTCTCTTTTTGAGGCCTGAAATGGCAATAAGTCGTCTTGTTAAAATGTTGGCTGCAGCGACGATCTCTGTTCAACACTTTCCATCACTTGAAGCCTCCATCTTCCCGTGACATTCTGCCTTGTACGGTTTACTCGGTACTCACTTATCTTCAGTCCGTCTTGAAATATACCATAGAACTTTGATAACTACTGCCGATAGGTTCCATATATGTCAAGTTCCTTGAGTGTATATATACTCTGTTCAAGAAGCACTAGTGGCTGCTAGAACCACCCGACACAGTATGTTGTCCCTTTTTCACGGCTTATGCGGTCGATCTCCTTAATACAAGTCTTCTTGACTGTGCGTCAACAGAGCTCCGCTGCTTGCGCTGTTTAGCTAAGTGAGCTATTGGGTTAGTTGGTTTTGAGTGATTAAAATACTGCGCTACATTTACTGGGTGTGAAGAATGGAACAAAAACATAACGAAGACGACGAAGGTGCGGCGGCGAGCGCGTAGGTTTTGGAGCCGACTGTGCGCATGAGGCCAGCCGATCAGCTGTTGACTTGTGGTGGCCCGTAGAGGTGGTGACCCACGATTGGGCCACGTGTGAAGAAGACGTGGCGAAAAGCTTCGCGGCTGGGACCGAGCCGAAGCAGAGGCAGACGTAAGACAGCGGGCCGAAGCGTCGGACGCCGGTGGTCCAGGGTCCAGCCAGGGAACGCGGCCGTCCGTGCTGCTGCCGCCCAACCACCAGCTGGGGCGGCGTTGCCCTGCACGAGTACTGCATCTCGGGGCGCGGCTGACCAGCCTGCTATTCTGTTCCTTGCCGAGGGCATCGCGGATCTCGGCGAGGCGTCTCCGCGGCCAGCTGGTCAGCACAACAACGAGCGTGACCTGGCTAATGGCACGGAAGCTAATGGTCACGACTGCGCCGAGCATTGCGTCTGGACGCAAGCTGTGAGCTGGGCAGGCTAGCCATTCCCTGCACGGAGCACTGCGTCTCCATGCGGGTTAACTGCGTTCGAAGTCGCACCCACCCCGTCAAGCTGAATCGTCACCATGAGCGTCGCCCATCGAGACGCACCCCACTGCACATCGACTTTCACCCGCCTCCAGCCCCTGCACCTCAGCGTCTGTCGTACCGTCGTGAGGTTTTTGAACTCGCTCTTTTCGAACTCACGTTCATTGTAGTCATGGTATAGCTTAGTCTATCTGTTTTTGTTGTACTTTAGTGTATGTTGTAGCTTTCCTTCTGTGTCTCAAAAACGTCGTGTGTCTTTAACCATGTCGTCTCCGAGTCTATTTCCTCTTCGCACGGCACACGTAACACGAGCGACGATAGTCCTCTATTTCATTACTCTGGGACATAACAAGTTAGACAGCACACACGTTGCGAAGTGAACCCGACGAGCGCAAACTTCTTATGTCCCAGTAACTGTAGCGCAGTATTTTAATCATTGCGCTGTTTACCTCTTGTGATTTTCTTTGAGCACATGTCATCACCCCAGTAACCCGGCGTGGCTAAATCTTCTGAGTGAAATACCTTAAAGGGTACATCAAACAGCCGTCGGGTTTGGCAAAGCATTGTGTTCTTTACAGCAGACACTGCTATGATCAGCGCAGCCCCCAATTGCAATCGCGTGCGGCAATGAAAGTTTACAAGCGTAACACGAAGTTGCCATTTTTTAAGACGCTGTCTTTCATACAGAAGTCTGTGCTCACTATCATCGTATGTGCCAGCGCCTGCTATCGTGCGTCGAACAACCGATTGCATGCTGTTGGTTAATAGCCAAAATAATTCAAGAGTGGCGTGTGGATGACATGGGACAGATGGCGCCACGCTTTGTGCTAACACCACGCACCATAGTTTGCTAGCACTGCAGAGTAGCCACACTCGCGTGTTAGGAATGACAAGCCTAAATTCGGGGTCCTCTCGCAGCCGCCATTGCCTTTCCCGTTCCCTAGTGTTCTCTTGTGGTACACACTCGGGGTCTTCGGCTCGCCGCCATACTTTCGCAGCCCTTTGTTGGGCTATCTGCTGCTCCTTCATTTTTAGTAGACCTGTGGTGAGTAGCGGGATTTACCCAATTTATGTGGTACATACCTGTTTATGATGATCATAGCTTTTATATCGCCGTACAAGAAACAATTTGCTGAAGAGCTTCGCTGTTAAAGCAGCGATCGCTCTTCATGCGCGCTCAATGCCATGACGCACGCTGATGTAGCTTCTTTCCCACATGCCACCTCTCCTGTGTAGCTTGCACCGGGCTCCCCGGACTCCGCCTATTCTTGATACATTCGGGAAATTTCTTGAGGCAATTGATTCATGAGCAAGAAACTCCGATACAGGAGTTATTCGATTATTGCTTGCAAACGTGCTTCAGGACCGCTTTAAAATATCTCAGCGCATTTGAATGGGTAGCGATACTTTACGAACGTATCGAGATATGATGCAAGATAGCGACAAGGACTTGAAATACAGACACAAGATACAGCCCCAATTAATGCATCTGATAGGAAACTTGCTATTCGCTTCTTAACAAAGTTGGTCACAGTTACATTGTGGAACAGTCTGCCGCGGTGGTGTAGCGGTTACTGTACCCGGCTGCTGACCCGAAGGCCTAGGGTTCAATGGCGGCCGCGGCAGTCGCATTTCGGTGGAGGCGAAGTGAGAGAGGCCCATGTACTGTGCGATGTCAGGGGCACGTTAAAGAGCGCCAGGTGGTCAAAAGTTCCAGAGCCCTCCACTACGGCGTCCCTCATAACCATATAGTGGTTTTGGGAACATAAAAATCACGATATTATTATTATTACTGTATT